>PYUH01000171.1:1398444-1433871 GCA_016808085.1 Suaeda aralocaspica | reverse complement strand
GGGGGGGGGGGGGGGGGGGGGGGGGACTGTGACCTACTGTTGTCTTTACCCTCGTCCCTGAATCAAGGAATATGAGACATTCTTATCGTTGGCTGTCATTTTACCTTTGGCCTATGACCTAATAGGGTTCCATGATCTCCCAAAAGGAGCACGGTGGCCACTTCTCTGCTTGGGTTTTCAGCTTCTAGACTCACTCTCTAAGCCAAGCATACTCACACTATGCAATCAAACTAAAGATATTTGATGTCCGTAAAAAGGGCACGTGGGCCCCCAAAGCCTCGGGTCCACACTCAGTCTCTCTCAACTCACTCATTCAAATTTCTAGTTTGAAGTCTCAACAATGAAATTCATCAAAAATGAAATTCATGAAAACTTTCAAACTATAAATTATTTTCAAGAAGAAGCTGAAAATGACATCACAAAATAGGTATGCGTATTCAATTAGTTATATTACGATATAAAAAGTGGAAATTATGCTGAATATATATTACGCTCTATACTGTAATATTCATTACTTACAATGTAATATTCATTTTTCCCTTGAAGCAAAATGTATAAGCTACATTTTTTAAGAATAATTATTCAAACTAAAACTTTGTTTTCAGAATTTAATATCCATTTTTTGCAACGCAATATTCACTTTCCATCAATAAAATATTTTGTTTTAATAATGTAACATTCACTATCTTTTAATAAAATATTCATTTTATGAACTTAATGTATTATTTATTTTAATTTACTAAATGAAGTTTCCACTTTCTTTCAATAAATACTTTAAATCAAATATTCATTTTGTAGAGTGTAATATTCATTGTATTATTTTAGTTAGATGAACGGTGATCATACAGCGATGAAGGTTCCTTATAATAATATGTGACAGGATATGAATACAATGTGTTATATCCCTAAATATGACATATGTTCTAGATGAATATTACTCATTAGAAGATGAATATTGCTTCTAAATAAAGATAAATATGTTCAAAAGTTGAGCAAATGAATATTACAGAGTATAAAGTTATTATGACATACATAAAATTGCATATTACTTAAAAAATAATAATATTACTCATCAAAGATTGATTTAAAGATCGTTTAGTTCAAAAGTATAATAATATAAATATTATTCAGAAAAGTGTATACCATTCATCAAGAATTGAAAATTTCTGAATTAAAAACTTAGATATCATTGTTGGTAATATCACCCACTAAAATTTGTATTTTATGTATTAATTAAAAATAAAATCATGTATTTAACACATAATATGTGAATACGAGTATTGCAAACTCATTTTTATTAGCAAAAGTTTGAGGATAACAAGTAGTAGTAATTCCAACATGAAGATTTAGGATTATTAAATTTTTTTACCAGATTTAGTTCTATAATATTACCAATAAGAGATGTTTGACTAATAAGTGCTGAATAAATTGCTTAGAAACATTACTTATCGGAAAATGAATATTACACTCTATAAAATAAATATTATCCATTGTGAAATGAATTTTACGTCTCATTACCAGCGTGTGCATCACACGCGCCCTGCAGTATATTACGGATTTTGGTCCCATGAGCACATGGTAATTTGCCCTGAATACGAGCCATGTGAGTGTAGGGAGCACAGGTGTTTTCTTCTATGTAGGCGCAAGGGACCTGGTTTGCGGTCCGGTTGTTTGAGCTCCGTGTTTTTGCGCGGGCTTTGTTTAGTTGAGGCCCGTTGTTTTATATTAATAGGCCTATGCTTATGGACGATTTTTACTCTGTTTTTTTTTACACTTTTTGAAATTAGTCCTAGTTTAGAATTCTAGTTGCTCCTGATTACTTTCTCTCTCTCTAAATTAATTAGATTAGTTTTGTAAATTACTCTCAATCCAATTCAAGTTTATTTTTGGTAATTTATTCCCTATTACTCTCTTCTTTTTAGTTTCATTATTTTAGTTTTGTTTTTAGTTATTTGATTTATTTTTGTTGATTAGTTTAGTTTTCTAATAATACTTGTTTAGAGATTTGTTATTTGTTTTTATTTATGTTTATGAATTATGAACTTTTATTTGATCTTTGTTTTAGTGTTTATAATTATGTGTGAGTAATTAGTTTTCTAGGGCTAGGGGAACCATGAACATGAATTAGTATAATATTAATTGATTAATTCATTATTAGTAGTTAAATTCCTATTATTAATTTCTATTGATTGCAATAAATTGTGGCTAGATTTAATTGTAAGTTTGGTAATTGTCGAAATCAAGGCCAAGAGGTAAGATTACAACAATAAGACCACTGAATAATAGGAAAAACGGGTTTATGCGAGCGAGAGCCAATAAAGCAATTTTGAGGGAGTCTAAGTTTGAGAAAATTAGTGCGCCGTAGTTTAATGAACGTTAGGGAATTAATTGATTTTTACATGAGTTTGTTGATTATTTATGGTGAACCGATTGCCCCACGCTTTTATAATTTGAGTTTAATTTATATTTTTCGTTGTTTTTCTAGTTGTGGCTAATTAGTTAGAAAATCAATCAAGGCCCATTACAAAGTTATTACTTTTAGAACTAATAAAATTTTATAGCTTCCCTGTGGATTCGATCCCTGCTTCCCTAGCCATATTAGTTCGGTTGTTCGATTTATTTTTGAGAGGTGTGCGATAGCCTGTTTCAAATTTTAGCGTCGTTGCCAGAGAGGCAATTTTTAATTCTATTAGTCGGGTTTAAACTGATAATTTTCAAGTTTTTGTTTTTTTAGCCTCAAGGAACTAATAAGTTCTTTGTGGCAGTTTCTCATATTTGTCCAAAGTTTTTATGCTTGTGCATTTTTTCAATTTGAATGCCTGTGTGGATCGATCCTGATCCTGAAAAATCATTGCATAAGCGTAATTGTAGAAGGAAGTGGAGATTAAGGAGCACTTTCCTTACCAACCGAACATTAATTGATTTGTCACGATGTAATTGTGTAAGCTGGATATTTTTGACGAACGATAAATGTTGCGTTTTGAAAATAGTGAAAACACGCCGCCGCCACTACCAGCAAGGTCATTGTGGGATTATTTTCAGCCTAGTTTAGCAGTAGTTCAAGGTGGTTATAGGGTTCCTGATACAGAGGCTCTTAATTTCAAATCGAAGCTAGCTTTGGTGAATATGGTGGAAAGGAACCAATTTTCGGGAACATTGACGGAGGATCCGAATTTGAACCATTTCCTTTAATAGTGCAACAAGATTAAGCAAGACGGTGTGACTCAAGACTATATCAGACAAATGATGTTCCCATCCTCACTGAAGGACAAGGGTCGTATTTGGTTGAGTGGTCTCAGCATGGATAATATTAATTTCTTGGATGAGTTAGCTCTTGCATTTCAAAGGAAATACTACCCTTCGGAGCGAACTGCAACCCTTTAAAGCCAAATCACGAATTTCAACAAGGAAGCCGATGAGACACTATACAATACATGGGAAAGATTCAAAAATCTATTGAGGTTTTCTTGACATCATGTTTTGAGAAGTGGTTTTAGGTTCAATCATTCTATAATGGGTTGGGAAACGAAAGTAGGACGTTGCTTGATTCTGTTGCTGATGGTCAATTCGTGAATTAATTGAAGAAATTGCAATCCATAATTCTCCATTCAGCAATCCCAAAGGACGTTCTATGAGAGGAGGGAGGCATGTAGTTGATGAAATGTATGAGAGTTTGGCTTCACAGATCTATGAAATAAGTCAAAAGCTAGACAAGATCAGCACTACACCTTCTTCACCAATGACAGTAGCTGCAATGGATGCACTTTCGGGATGTTATGATGTTTTTTATGATTCATGCGGATCATTTGGTCATAATGTTCAGACATACCATAGTTTTGTAGAGTCAGTGTGTGCATTTCAAGCTTACAATAATAATCCATATTCCAACACATATAATCAAGGTTGGAAATATCATCCATACCTCACTTACAAGAACAACAAAAATGTATAGAATCCGCAACAATCCATGCCCACATCAGCAGGTGCAACAGTTTGCACCACCGCAACCACCTGGTTTCAATAGGCCACCGCCTCCAGCACCCTCCCAGCACCACCACAACCAATAAATAGTGAGCTTTCAGAATTGAAGACTATGGTTGATGTAGATGAAGAAAAATATGGATGCAATGCATGCTCACAACTAACAATTGGAGACTCAATTTGCACAAATCGCTCAATCTTCGGATCAAAGGCAATAAGGACAACTTCCTCCTCAACCAACTCCTTCAAACACTCCTAGAGATCATTGCAATTCTATTTCAACAAGGAGTGTTACCTACTATGAAGGTCCAACCATGCCTATTGATGACACCAACAATGTTGGAGATGGAATCAAGAAGAACAATTTTGTGGTAATTGAAGACCTTGAAGAAGAAGAAGTTATAGAGAAGGGGAGTGAAGCACCAAAGGAAAAAGAAGCCAAAACAAAGCAAGCTCTTGCAGCTGACTTGGTCACTGACACATTGCCACCCTCTAAGGTGCCATTACCCTTTCCAAACAGGATAACCATGAGTAAGAATGACAATCACTTTCGGAAATTTTTAGAAATAGTCAAGAATTTACAAGTCATTGTTCCTTTTACTAGATTTTATAACTCAAATTCTTACTTAAACTAAATTTTGAAAGATATTTTGAGCAAGAAATTAAACGTGAGCTTAATGTGATAGAGACGATTGCACTTATTGAGGAGTGTAGTGCTATACTTCAGAATAAATCTCCAACTAAATTGAAGGATCCGGGCATATTTTCAATTCCTTGCAACATTGGTCATTGTTTATTGATAAAGCTTTACGTGATTTAATGGTCAGTGTTAGTGCTATGCCCTTATCTATTTGTAGGATACTTGACATGGGAGATTTAAAAGTTACTAATGTTGCTTTACAGATGGAAGATAGGACTATAAAGTACCCTAAGGGTATTTTGGAAGATGTACATGTTAGAGTTGGAAAGTTGTTTAATCCTATTGATTTTGTAGTATTAGATATTGATGAGGATGCTCATATACCGATTATAATTGGTAGACCTTTCTTACACACTACAGGTGTCGTCATTGATGTTAAAAATGGAAGTCTAACTCTTTTTGTAGGAGATGATAAAGTAACTTTTAACCTTAATAACGCTATGAAAAATCCCATGTTAGAGCCATCATGTTATAGAATTGATGTTGTGAATGAAATTGTTTTAGATGATTTGCCTCGATCTCTTAATAAGGATCTTCTGGAGGTCGTTCTATTCTCTGATGCTGTTTCAGGTGAAGGAGATTGTAAAGTTGATGCCATAGCCCGTGACATAAATGATGAAATGATGACTCTTGAGGAGAGCAGAGATATCGTGCATTACCTCAACAAGGATGTTTCATCAAGGAGGTAACACAGCTTGAAATGAAACATCTCCCCACTAAATTGAAATATGCTTTCTTAGATGAGAATGAATTGTATCCAATCGAAGTTAATTCTGATCTCGCTGATAGCCAACTCGAAAAATTATTATCTGTGCTTAAGTCACATAAGAAGGCTATTGGTTATACCCTTGATGATTTGACGAGCATAAGCCATGATTTTTGTATGCATAGAATTCATTTAGAGGAAGGTCATAAATCTTGTTTACAGGGACAACGAAGAATAAATCCTAATATGCCGGAGGTGGTAAAAAATGAGGTACTTAAACTCCTTGATGTAGGTATTATTTATGTTGTGCCAGATTCTCGATGGGTAAGTCCAGTACAGGTAGTCTCTAAGAACGGAGGAACAACTGTTGTACGTAATAATAAGAATGAACTAATTCCTTCTAGAGTTGTGATAGGTTGGGGTATGTGCATTGATTGTCGAAAACTAAATGTTGCCACTAAAAAGGATCATTTCTCTCTCCCTTTTATTGATCAAATGTTAGAAAGGTTAGCAAAGAATAAATATTTTTGTTATCTAGATGGCTATTCAAGTTTCTTTCAAATCCCTTTCCATCCTGATGATAGAGAGAAAACAAATTTCACATGCACTTATGGCAGTTTTGCTTACCGTAGAATGCCTTTTGGTTTGTGTAACGCTCCTGCTACTTTTCAACGTTGCATGATGGCCATATTTTCTGAGTATATAGAGTCTATAATGGAGGTCTTCATGGATGATTTTAGTGTTTATATATGATACCCCGTAGTTTCACGTATTTTAAGAATTTAATTTCATAATTTATGTGAGTATTTTTAGTGGAAAATAAGTTAAGTAAATAAGTTAAAGAAAGAAAATTTAATTAGTTGTGACTTAAAATTTTTCTTTTATATTTTATAAAGTATATAGGATATTTTTATGTCACTTTCAATTCTATAAAATATTTTAAGAAGTTTTTAAATTTAGAATTATAAAGGTATTTTTGTAAAAGAAGGGCACAAAAGTAATTTAAAACATTAAAGGTATTTTTGTAATTTCACCTAAACCTAATTTGGGCCCATAAATACCCCATTAAACCAGAATTTAAAGAATTTATATTATGATTTGTGCATTAGGACTTCAAAAAAAAAAAAAAAAAAAGAAAAGAAAAAAAACATTAAATTCGAAAAAAAAAAAAACCCAACACCCTCCTTTCCAGCCACCCTCACTCGCCGGCACCACCACATGCTCTCCACGCCGGCAGCAGCCCTAGCCGGACACCTTCTTCCTCCTCCCTCTTTGGTATTTTTGAACTTCACTATTAAAAAAAATATAAAAAATTTCTCTTCTTCAATTCTTGTTTAATATTGTTTAAATCTTGTTTTAAAGTTATGATTATGTTTTGGAGAAATAAAATTTATGTTAATGAGTTGTTCATAAATATCTATGCATTAGGATTTATAAAAATTCATGTAAATTGTTAGTTTTTATGATTTTAATACTCTAAACTTTCGTATTATGATCATAAATTGTTAATTATAGTATTACTTTATGATGATTTTATGATGTTTAGATTGGTTTTAAAAGGTTTTAAAGTAATTTATCATTGCGGTCAAATTTTAAAAGTATCAATATCAGAAGTAAAATTATTATGACCATGTTTATAAGTAAGAAAAACTATTTATAATACATAGATATAAGTGTGATGATAATATAATGTTCTAAAAGTGTTTTAAGGAGGTCTTAAGCAACTTTTCAAAGTTTCCATTTTTAGAAAATTATCGAAAACAAGTGTTTTGAAAAGGAAATTATAAAATAAATTATGAAATTGAATAGAGGCCATATAGGGAAGGTTTTGGACAAATTTCTCATGTAAAAAAGTTTGTTTAGAGTTGTTGTAAAATTTCGCCAACATGATTTTTAATTAGTTTTGACTTTTCTTTTGTATGAGAATTCGAGTTAAGCGATTTTTAGAAGTAGTGGCGGATCACCGCTACAACGCAAGGTATGTAAGTACTAAAGACAATCATGTAATTAGGGTTCATGCTACAATAATTGAATTTCATGCTAGATTTTATAGAAATAAAAGTTAATGCTTTGTTGACTTGAGATGCTTTCCATGAAAAGTTATGTTGGCCTCATTGTATGAAAAGTATGCTTTGTTTATTAAGATGGACATTCCGTTTTTATATTATTGTTATTGCATAATTGAAGTTGGAATGTTAATTATTTTGAAAGTTTTGACAAGTAGTCAATAATGGAAGGAAAACAGTTAAGTTGATTAATTACTTGATCAACAAGAAAGGTAGTTAATGAATATTCATTCACATGTTTTATAGAAGTAAATGAGTAAATAGGTAGCCACTAAAAATTAATGTGTGGCAAAGGAAATTTAAATAAATAAATTATGGAGAATTAAAATTTGAATCACAAGATAATTAATATGGTGTTGCTTGTTGACATAAATGGTCTTATGTGATTTTATGTGAGGCATGGCAATTATTAAACCGGTTAATCATATAAAGTGAAAGAGGAATCGCACCAACACTGTTGGAACGTATATACCGTGAGTATGAACAATGGGGGGAGTTATGGGCATAGTTACTGTAATTTCTAATCGAGTTACAAGATGTTGTACGTACTCTTGTATATTTTTAAATGTGCTGGAATCCCATTGTTTGTGTGACATAGGTAATAACTTCTTGGAGTTGCTCCAAAGCTGGTATTGATCTATAATTCGGTATAGAATAGCTCACCACCTTGTTATAGATACTAAGGAACTTATTCTCTCGATTAGTTCAATTGAATAAATTCAAGAAAATCATTAAGTTTTAAAGAGATTAGCACTCAAATCTACCTAACAATGTTTAATTATTAAAATAATTAGCTCTTAGACCAATTAAACGTAGTTGCTCGTGATTTGGTACCCTCAAACTCACGAAGTTCCTCTCAAAACATCAGTTTTTATCGAATGTTTAAACAATGTGTTTAAAACTTAAAATTAGTAATCTGACTTTTCCATTAACAAAACATGGGTATTTATAGTACATAAATCCTAAAAGACAAAACAAACTTCCTACCTAGTTTAGGTAATAAAAACAACCCTTAAACTTCCCTAATAAACACGAAAATTCTACAGGAACACATACCTCCGATTTCCTTAGGCGGCAAGGAAAACGTATTACTCGCTCTCCTAATTTAGTTCTAGACTCCTCGCAACCTGGAAAAATATTCAAACAAACTTATGGATAAGATTTACAAGTTGACAACTCACTTAACCACATTCTAATAAAAGATAATCACGGACAACATAAAAAAGGAACAAAACACGTCTTTTTGGTTGTTCCTTCTGTGCCATTGTTGTGTTCCATTAAGAAACATATCAAGATTCGATTTTTATAATCAAGAAACCTTCGGTAACGTGTCCCCCATGTATTGCAGACTCCTAAAACTCAAAACAATAGCCTGAAATGAGAAAAACACTATCAACTGAAGTGGGAGGAAACCCATAGGCAAAACCAACTTATTCCCCTTAATCCACCATTCTTTCCATTGTAACTTGCGTGACCATTCTTAGACCCAAGCTATGGAACAATGACCTTGTTGATGCTTATGACCAGGCCAATATAAAAATCCAACTCCTTTTACCTCTATGTGAGTTAATAATAGTTCGTTTTCCACTAGGAACTCTCTTGTACCCGTTACCGTTTCTAACGCTTGTTGCTCTTGGAACTCCCGTGATCTTATTCCTAGATAATTCTCCCTTTCTTTAAAAGGAATTGCATGTCTGTAATTCTTGAACTTGCTCATAATCCAAGTAACTTGACAAATCTCCAATGTTAAATGTCGCTGCCACGCCATAGTTTCCAGTAATATCTACTTTGTAAGTACTATCACTTTACCTTTCAGCTCTAGGCATTAGTTTATGTTTTCTCTTGCTTGGAAATCTCTCTTTTCTAAAGTTTACCCATACCAAATCACCAGGATTGAATACCCTAGGTTAGTGTCTCTTCTTAGCTCGTGCCTTATATGCTTCATTCACCTTATCAATTCTTTCCTTCACTTGTCGATGAAGCTTAAGAAGTTTCGCAGCTTGTCTTTCAACATTGGCATCCCAATTTTAGTCGCTTGGTTAGCTTATTAATTCAATAGGAACATAAGAATTCACCCCATACCGTACTTGAAATGGCGGGTGTTTAGTGTCATATGTAGGTGTTCTATTAATTACATGCAAACTCAGCATGGCAAAGCTTGATATCCCAAACTTTTCCTGTTTTGCTAACTAATCCACATAAAATCTATGAGAACCTACTATTCGATTTGTTACCTCTGTTTTACCGTCTATTTGGGATGATGTGAGGTGCTAAACAATAACTTTGTTCCTAGCAATCTCCACAAGGTCTTCCAAAACTAACTCATGAATTTGCTATCTCGATCTGAAACAATAATTGTTCTAGGAACCCCATGTAACCTCACAATCTCCTTGAAGTACAAACTGGCAACGCTATTAGCATTTTTAGTTTTTGTGGATGGAACAAAGTGAGCCATTTTTGAGAATTGATCCACCAACTCATCCAATAGATCATCTAATCTAGGAATTGGAAACCTATACATGATTGTTATGTTACTGACTGCTCTACTATGAATGCACATACGCCATGTTCCATCCTTCTTAGGTACTAGTAAAGTAGGAACTACACAAGGACTTATACTCTCTTTCACATAGCCCCTTTCCATAAACTCTTCAATTTGGTGTTGCATCTCTTTTGTTTCTTTGGGATTACATCTTTAAGGTGTCTTATTTGGAATTGGAGCCCTAGGAACTAAGTTAATTTGATGTATAATGCCACGAATTGGTGGTAATCTAGGTGGCAGATCACCAGGAAAGACATCCTTGAACTCGTCCAAGACTTGTGCTAGTTCAAGATCTTCAACCAACACCTGTTCCTTGGTCTCTTTAGCAACGAGTGCATAAAAAGCCACTTGTTCCTTCATGGAAGCCTCAAACCCCTTCCTCTTAAGGAACATAGACTCCTTAGTTTCCATCACCTTGGTCTTGACCACATTGGTCTTGACCACATTGATCTTGACCTCATTAGCTGGTAAAGGTAACAAAGTCTTCACCTTTCCATTCACACGCACTTTGTAGAAATTAGTGACTCCATCATGTGATGTTTTTCTATCAAATTGCCACGTTCTCTCCAAAAAAAATCTCACAAGCATTCATAGGAACAGCATCACAAGTAACATCATCATGATAACTACCAATAGAGAACGAAACTAGTACTCTTTTTTCGTACCTTCACATCATTGTTATCATCTAACCACTTCAATCTATATGGTTTAGGATGTCTACTAGTGTTTAATGCAATCTTATTCACCAAATTCGAGGATACCACATTAGCATAACTACCTCCATCAATGATCATATTGTAAATAGCATTGTTTACGTTGCAACTTGTATGGAATATAGTCTCTCTTTGTGCCCATCCATCCACACTTTTCACATGCAATGCTCTGCTCAAAATCAAGGTTTTTTTTCTTTTTTTTTCCTTTTTTTTAATTTATCAAGTAACTCATATTCTAGCTTGCAAGTGCCTTCCTCTTCTTCCAGTTCTCTCCCAACGAATATTCCTCTTGTTCCAATGGGAACTACGTAACCTCCTGAACTGAGAGAACTCGAGAGTAGGAAAGTCTTTCTTATAGTGTCCGAAACCCTTGCACTTAAAACATTGAATCTTCAAAGCTTCATTACTTGCACTATCTTTACCCTTTACTTGTTCCTTATAGGGAACAATTTGTTTCTTAGATCAGTAGATGACACAACTTGAGGAACATTTTGTTTCCTTGGCCATCAAATTCATTGACTCTTATTTTTAAACCACGATCATCATTCTTTTTTTGTTTAGAAGTTTCTTTCCCTGCAACGTTAAGGAACAACTTGGACAACGTACAAAGCATCAGTCTGTTCAATTAATGCGTTGATTTAGGCATCACGTCTCTGTTTTTCACTTTCTTGATTTTTTTGAAGCATGGCTTTGATTTTTGTACCCTCCTTCTAGTTCGACTTGATCTATAATTCGGTATAGAATAGCTTACCACCTTATTATAGTTACTACGGAACTTATTCTCTCGATTAGCTTAATTGAATAAATTCGAAGAAATCCTTAAGTTTCAAAGAGATTAGCTGTCAAATCTACCTAAGGGTGTTAAATTATAAAATAATTAGCTCTGACAACAACTAAATGAAGTTTCTCGTGATTTTGAACCCTCAAACTCACGAAATTCCTCTCAAAACACTAGTTTTGATTAAATTCTTAAAAAATGTTTCTAAAACTTAAAATTTGTAATATGTAATCTAACTTTTTCATTAACAAAACATAGGTATTTATAGTAAATAAATCCTAAAAGACAAAACAAACTACCTACCTAGTTTAGGAAATAAAAACAACCCCTAAACTTCCCTAACATGCTCCAAAATCCTACAGGAACACAGACCTCTGTTTTCCTTGAACGGCAAGCACTAGTGGAAAAATCAAGATATGCTATATTTCATTTGCTCCGATTGTTTTGGGAACTAAAAAAATAGAGCAACTAGTCGTAGGCGCGAATTAATAGCTGACTTATTACTCCGGTCGTGAATTAACCGGAGCAAATAAGTTTTTACTCCAAAACATATATGGACATAACATATAGCATGTTAAAAAGTTTAGCATGTTATGTCCGTATAGCATACGTCAGCTATATGGACATAACATATAGCAAATAAGTTTAGCATGTTAAGCAGCAACCCCAAAACAAATCCCACCAAAACTTAACTCCCCCTTCCTTCCTTCCTTCTTCTTCGTTCCCCTCTCTCACCGCCAACCCCCACCTCCTTCTTCAACTCCGGCAATGACGAACCTAACTCCGGCTACGTCGGCAACCCACTCTCCCAGATGTAAACCAAGGTTTGAATTAATTTAGTTCGAATTAATTTCAGAAAACCAAGGGAAACCAAGGTTCGACCTCCAATACATCATGCTCTCCATCGATCTAGGGTTTGTTTCCGCATCATATCTCTCTCTCTTTTTATTTTTTTTTGTTTTTTGAAAGAAAATCGGTGACACTTCTGTTTGTGCTGTACTGTTGTGTTAGTATATATAGTTTTAGTAAGATCTGGTGAGGTGAGGCAAGAGAGTGAGAATGAATGTCTGTGTCAATTCCTTATCTATATTTTGATCGATTGACAGCAAATATTTGGGTCAATGTATACCTACTTATACCTGCTTCCTTGGAAGACAGACCAAATTGGAAAACCAAATTAATAGCATTTGTGTAGGATTGAAAAAATCTAGAACCAAAACAATTAATTGAGAATATTACCAGTACAACCCCGTGAACTGGAATCAGCAAAGCAGCCAAATCGAAGACAGATGTTCAAAAGATTTCATCCAATCAAAGTATATTTGACAAAATTTTGTACGCTCCTAATTCTGAACCTAACAGAGAGATAAAAGCAACTAATTCTTGTAACTCGTAGGCCAATTTATATCAATTGATTCAATATCATTTTTTATTGAGATTCAGTCCCATACTAGTGTAAAATTACTCTGAATTAGGTCATAGCAGAGTTGTATCAACTATCTTGGCATTAATAGAAGATTTATTTTTGCAATGGATGGACCCTTCTATTTTATTAATGTTTGTAAATTTTCATTTATCTGTCTGATTTCAGTTTGCAGGTATATTTCATTTATTTTGTCTGTTTTATATTCATGAAGAAACTTATGCAGTTTAGAGGATTGGCATGTAGACTAGGTAGTTAAATTATTTGCTGGTTAAAGATAGATTTTTGGTAGGTAGTTATATGATGAATATAGCTTTGTTATAATTCCTACTCCTATGTAAGGTGTTCTCGTTCCAGCTGCTTATAAGTCTAATATGGAAAACATTAGAATTGCTGGATTGAGAATGTAGGTTATTCGGTTTCAATGTTGTCAGAAAAGTTTGTGTTTGAATCTCTGACAAATTGGGTACTGAAGTGCGGAGTTGAAGGAGGCTAATATTCCATTGGAAAACATTCGCATTTGCTACTCTCCCTTTGCTAGAACTGCTCACACTGCTAAAGTGGTTGCATCTGTTTTGAATCATCCGTTTGATGGTAGTCAATGTAAGGTAAAATCCCTATAACTCTAAAAACTACAAGCACAGATGCAAGATAAAACTTGAGCGGAAAAGCTTGGCATTAATTTTAATTTGAGTGCAATCCACAAGTATCATTTCAATTTAGGTTTTTCCAATCAATAGTTCCAACTCAGCAACTTTCACCTCACATAATAGAGCATACTATTTTGTTTGTGTTGTGCCATTTTTCTCCAGTGTTGGAGTTGCTAATTAACTCTACCATGATGAGTTTTTACACTTCATCAAGTATAAACAGAAGAAAATTAGTAATGATCCATTCTCATTGTTCTTTCCCAACCCAAATCCCCACAATCCCACATTATTTTTTATCCCTTGATGTATTTTGAGATAAATTTAGCCTTTGATTTAAAACTGTATGTGATAGAATTTTCAAAAAGCTCTACTGAATCCAATTACAGTTATGTGACTGACGAGAGCAACTGATGAAAATATATGTTTCATAAAATTTTATATTAATATAAGCTCAAACATGAAAGAAAGCCAAGTTTGGGTAAAGCTAGTTTTGCTTGCTTGTTATGTTAAAATGTAATTGTAATCTGCAGAGCTGCGGAGCATTAGCTAGTTTTGCCCTTTTAAGTTTATTTGGCGGTAACTCATGAATGTTAAGCACTTCCAAAATGTATATGCACGGTGCATTGTATAACAAGCTTCTGTTATTAGCAGTTCTATTGCATCTGAATCTCACATCTATTGCACAATCTTTGCATATCTTATCCTTATTGAATAGTAAAACTGATTTTGTGTTCGAATTTCCAGAGTACCTGTTAGCCGATGAGGGTGTTGTAGATTACGCTATTTTGGAAAATTTTAGAGAAAAAAACTGCTGAATTGCTGAATCTGCTCAAAGGTTTGTTTTATGCATTACATGTTTCAAAACAACCACAAACTATAAATTAAGACTAGAAATTGAAGTTTCTACTTGAAGAACTAACAAACTAGAAATTGTGCATTAAGAATGAATGAATGAAATAAATTGTGATCATTTAGGAAAAAAGGCCTCCTTAAAGCTTTATATTGTTTTTTGACTCGTTTTTTTGGTAATTTGATGTTGATGTTTGATATGGATTTTGATTATTATAAATTAGTAAAGAATGAATGAATGGAAGAAATGTTATTGTCTTTGTTTGGACTTATTATTATTATGGATTGTGTATTTAATTGATTATGCTGAAATTTGTTTTATGATAAGTACGTAGTTTATGATTATAATGTTGATTACTCTACTATTAAGATGTCCAATGATGCCTTTAGCATTGTATTGGGGGTGTATTCGTCACAGATGAGTCATTAGACTACTGTTATGGAGATGTATAGCTTGGCGAATTGCCTTGGTATCAAGCAGAACCTCATACAAACCTTTTGTGTTTGACATGTTGTCGTTGCCAACAATTAATTAGTTACTTCACCAATACACATAATAAATGATAAACAGAACTTGGGGTGCAGGAATGGTTACCTATTAGTCCCATTTCACTCTAGGTCACAAAATTGATCACCATGTAGTCTTTTTAATCTCATAAGCACACTTCTCAATTCTATTGTTATATGGTGGAATTAGAGCCATCATGTAATGATGGTGAAGATGCATATGCATTGATGCAAGGACTTCTTTCATTGTATAACATAATATTGCCAATATAATCAGATGCTATACATGAGTAGTGTTGTTAATATAGTCAAGTTACCCTAGAAAGTTAAGGCCTTGATGGGTGGGAAATTATGTTACAATCTTTGATGTAATGAAAGTGCTTCTAAGGTGAATTGTGTGGTTACTCAATATTTGTGTGCTTACTCAATATTCATTTTCTTACTCAATATTGGATTGTGTGCATAATTATAACTATATGAAGAGGATGGCAAAGGATCGTTCTTGGATGTATGGTAGCAGGGACTCGTCGGCATTTGTGGATGAGGTTTGGGAATTATGCAACTCTGCTTTAGCAGCTAAAGCTAGCGGCAAGGATAAGCAGCCGGTGTTTTATTATCCGTGTGTGAATTGTGCCAATGTAGATAAGATTGATACTATTAACCAGCTCAGGAAACATGTACTTCGTAAGGGGTTTCGAGCCATTTACCAGGTTTGGAACTATCATGGTGTGGAGGGAGTGTATGTTTCTAATTTTGAGTCGCAAAATGAGCGAAAAGAACTAGATTGTGGTGGCCCACTAATGATTTAGAAGACCATAATGACTTTGTGTATGATGAGTCTTTGAATGATGAGCATGACCCTCTTGATATTGATGATGATGTACACCGTGTTAATGAGATGATGGAGGGTGAAGAGGATTCACGTTTTTTCCATTCTATATCAGAGGCCTCTCAAAAGCCTTTGTACCCAGTGTGTTGTCTGCTGTGTTAGATTAATACAGCATAAAGTCCAAGTACAATTGGTGTGACACGGGCTTTATAGCCTTGTTAGAGAAGTTGAGTCAGATGTTCCGTGATGGCAATGAGCTTCCCAAGTCGAACTACTATGCTAAGAAGCTCACGTGCCCTTTTTCTCTATAGTATCAAAAAATACATGCTTGCCCTAATGATTGAATTTTGTACAAAAATGAGTATGAAATTTTGGACAAGTGTCTAAAGTGCAAGTTGTCACGGTATGAGCGGGAAGGTTCACGAGGTGTGGAAGGCCCCCCTGCTAAAGTGTTGTGGTATCTTCCCATTATTCCTCGATTAAGGCGTCTTTTTTCTATTAGTAAAGATGCTAAGCATTGTAGGTGGCATGCAGAAGGGAAGAAGTCCTCCCTTGTTCTCCAACATCCGTCTGATGCTCCTGAATGGAAGAATATTAACAGGAAATATCATACATTTGGAGCAGAATGTCGTAATCTAAGGCTTGATTTGTGCACAGATGGAATGAACCCTTTTGGTACTCTTAGTTCAAAGCATAGCACATGGCTGGTGATATTGACCATCTATAACCTTCCTTCATGGCTGTGTATGAAACGAAAATATCTTATGTTGTCCCTTTTGATATCCGGTCCAAAACAACCTGGTAACGACATTGATGTTTATCTTGCTCAACTAGTTGATGACTTGAAGAGGCTATGGGATGAAGGGGTTTCAGTATATGATGCTCATGCAAGGGAGACGTTTACATTGCATGCCATGCTTTTGTGCATTCTTAATGATTTCCCGGCATATGGTAACTTATCGGGTTACAAGAACAAAGGGATGAAAGCTTGTCCTATTTGTATGGATGACCAGGATTAACCATGGGTGGGTAAGTACGTTGATTGGTGCAATCGTAGGTTCCTCCCAATTGATCACCCTTATCGTAGGAAGAAGAAGGCATTCAATGGGAAGGTTGAAGCTCGTGTTGCTCGTCAACCTTTGACTGGTTATGAGGTTTACCAGAAAGTTAATGGCATTGAAAACAACTTTGGTAAACCCAACAATGAGTGTGATGGGCTATGGAAGAAATAATCCATCTTTTGGCAGCTTCCATATTGGAAGGATTTACAAGTTAGATATTGCCTTGACGTTATGCACATTGAGAAAAACTTCTGCGATGCCTTGCTTGGAACATTGTTTAACATCCCTAATAAGACTAAGGACGGAAAAGTAGCTCGAGATTTCCTCCAAAAGAAAGTCTGCGACCTTAGTTGTGGCCTCAAATCAAGGAGACTAGGAAAAGGAAGAAGTTACAGGAGGAGGCTCATGGAAGCGAAGGAAAGTGTAAGGAAAAGTTCGTGGCTGAGGAGCATGCAAGACAAGACCCGATTACTTATTATTTGCCTCTAGCCTGCTACACATTGTCAAAAGAAGAGAAAAAGCAGTTTTGTCGAACCTTGTACAACATAAAGGTACCATTAGGATACTCATCTAACATGAAACAGTTTGTGTTGTTAAATGGTGACTTGATGTTGTCCGGTATGAAATCTCATGATTGCCATGTTATGATGCAAGTGTTCTTGCCAATTGCAATTCGTGGAATCCTACCTAAACATGTAAGATACACTATAACTATCTTGTGTTCGTTTTTCAATACAATATGCAGTAAAGTGCTAGATCCCTCAAAGTTGGATGCTCTTAAACAAGATGTTATTCAAACTTTGTGCAAGTTTGAGATGTATTTTCCTCCGACTTTCTTTGACATAATGGTTCATCTAATTCTTCATCTTGTACGTGAAATAAAGCTTTTGGATCCTGTGTATTTGAGATGGTGTTATCCCTTTGAAAGACAAATGGGAGTTTATGGAGGTAAAGTGAGGAATCCAGCAAAACCTGAGGCGAGTATGGTGCAAGGTGTTGTGAGTGATGAAGTTAGTAATTTTGTATTTGATTATATAGCAGGGGTTAAGCCTATTGGTCTTCCTACTCTTCGCCATGAAGGGAGGCTAGACGGAAAGGGTACAATTGGTTCAAAGACGGTTACAGCTTCAAGAGACATTCTTCGACAAGCGCATTTGTATGTTTTGCATCATGTGTCAGATGTGCATCCTTTTATAGATGAGCATTTGTCGGTTTTAAAGGAAAAAAATCCTACTTTGAAAGGGTAGAGGGCATTGATGATTTTGCATAATAAGACCTTTAACGATTGGTTTTACAAGCGAGTGATTGTTGACCAACACTCGAGTGCTAGTGAAACTGTTCGATGGTTGGCGTATGGTCCTCGGGATACTGTGAATTGTTATGAGGGCTATGATGTCAATGGTTATACATTTTGGACTACTTCTCAAGACAAGAAGTCACGATCTTTGCAGAACAGTGGAGTTTGTGTAGTGGCATCGTCTACATTTTATGCTAGTGCTAAGGACCAATCTCCTATTGATGTTAAGATGACGTCCTATGGGAAAATCCATGAAATTTGGGAGCTCAACTACTGTTGTTTCAAAGTTGTTCTGTTCAAATGCAAATGGATTGATAATAGTCGATGCTCGGTTAAAACAGATAACCCTTGTGGTTTTACCCTTGTAGATCTTGCACGCATGCATAATGGGGATGAGCCGTTCATACTTGCATCACAACCTAAGCAAGTGTATTATATAATAGATCCTGTGGATCCCAAATGGTCTATTGTTGTGCCCGGTAAAAGGAGTATTCTTAGCATAGGTGATGTTGATGATGAGGAAGAATATGATGCCTTTGACGACTCTCCAGCTTTTAATTGTTCTAATCCAAATGTCGGTGATACTATTGTAGATGACACAAACTACATGCATGTAGATCACACAGAAGGGATAGTTATTGTTACATGACTTTCGTTGCTTAGGTATTCAATAAACTTCATTTGTCCATGTGCATAAGTTTTCGAGGTTTTTCCATTTGCATAATTTTAGCTTATAGTTTTCATTATTGGTTTAATTTGTATACTACTGCCACTTATAATTTTTCTGTTTAATTTGCATATTTTTTGCAGGTGTCATAGGTATCATAGCCATGGGTAGTGATCACAATGTATCGAGTGACGAAACTGATAGTGAAAATGAAAGCTCTGACTCTGACCCATTGTTTGACGCTAGAAAAGAACAAGATCAAGGAGAACCCGAAGATGTTGCACATGACAAATTCCTTGAGAAAGTTTTGGAACATGAGATTCTTGCTGACACAGCGCCATCCATTCCTGAAAATGAAGCAGTCCCCTCAACTATTCAAGCCATTGTACCCTCAACATCTCAAACTAAGGTGCCGAAGAGGAAGGGTAGAGGTCCGGCTAAAGAAGTGCAAGCAAAAGAACCGATGCACCTAGAGTATGATACTTGTGGCAAACCCTGTGGGAAGTGGCGAACCAAGTATGGGACACATATTGGTCTTTGTGTAAAGAAACTTTCTATCTTAGACCGGTGGGAAGATGTAGAAGGTTTGAAGAAGGCAATGTGGGATGATACGATGGTAAGTAGGATTAATAGGTTGAACATACTAACAATTGTTTTTTAGATGGTTACAACTATTTCATATTTGAATAGTATTGATATGACTTAGAAAAAACATGTAAACCTTTTACTTTTAAATACAATTTTACAACAAAAAAAAATTGATCCTTTGTTGTTTACATTGATTCATGAAACTTTCTTCCTTGTCGAAATTGTAATCATATTTGACGAAGATTTAAATTATTGTGCAAAATCTTTTCCATATTGAACCTGACGATGAGAAGAAGCAGGTGTTTCTATCTGTCGTTGCAAAGAGGTTTAGAAATTTCAAAACAAAGTTGATTAGTGGGTGGATTACTTTTAAATGTAAGAGAAGCAAGACAACAAAGGACAATGAAGGCAAGGATGGCAACCAGCCTACATCAATGCCTTAGGGAGATATACCCTCACATTAGCGAAACTGAGTGGACAGCTTTTGTGGCAAAGAAGACATCAAAGGAGGAAGTGGTAAGTGACCAACCACTACTTGTGGAGACTTTTCATAGCTTTTTAGTAATTTTAAGTTGAATTTGTTTACTACTCGTATCAAGTTTACTAAGTCTATATTCCTGCCTTCTATTATTTGTGTAGGCGAAACGTGAGAAGGCCGCTAAGAGTGCCTCCCAAAATGTTGCCTTTCACCACATGGGTAGACGCCCATACGGATAATCAAAGAAGGCTTGGATCAAGGAGGGATTCTATGCGAAAGTACTTCCATCGCCAACATCATCAGGTAGTGTATCTGCCTCCTCTATCACCGCCGTTGATGGAGATCGGACACTTGATTGGTATTGCTCATTACATGGGCGAGAAGGAAGCGGAAATCGAGTGATTTTGAATCCAAAAGTGAAAAAGTTAGCCGATGCAGTGGTAAGTGATTTTTTAATACCTTTGCCTTTCATGTCTCTTGAAACTAACATTAATTGACTTAATTACACTATACATATGGACATATTGGACACAAGGAGAAAGAGGTGGCTGGCGAGGTTGTAGCTGACAAGGAGAAAGACACTTTGGTTGTAGTATTGGGGAAAGACCATTATGGTCGAATGAAAGGCAAGGGAGGTGTTCCATTGGGAAAGAGAACGTGTCTTGGAGCTGACTGCTCACATCCACGTAGATCAACTTCCACATTGGAATCAAATATGGAGGCGAGAGTGCAACAGTTGGTACAGGAGCAAGTTGAACAACAAGTCCAATCTCAGTTCCAAATTCTATTACAGACATTGGGATTGACGGATACAGCTGCATTGTGCAAGAGTCAAGCACCAGACAAGTCAAGCAAGCATGGTCAGGGTAAATCTACTACGCACACACCTGAGCCACTACCTGATGTACATGTAGGTTAACATGTCCCACTCTCATATCATATCAAATGATTTCAGTTGTTTATATGTTTCATATAAAGTTATTTAAGTAGCTTGTAATTAAAGAAATTACATGTTAGTGTGTAATAACATGTTAGGAGGAGACACCGTGCATTCCGTGCATTTTATTACTACCAAAGCAGGACCATGAGGAATTAGTTGAGGTTGCCTTCGACTCTCTACAACCACCAAACAAGGAGTAAGTTACACATTTCGTGAGACTAGAAGGTGGTGAAGTCCGAGTATCCATCGATGAAGTTGTCACGGGTATGGAAGAAGCGCCACTACCTCAGCCAAGACCAGAGCATGCGATCAACACCTTGGCCGAAGCTCAAGGAAGTTTTGTGTCGTGGCCACGAGCACGGGTTAGGATATCCAATGCGGTAATTTCATTTTAGCAAAGCAAAAGTTTTTAAGTTTCTTGGTACAAGCTTATTTGGTATTATTATATTGAAGTTGGACGTTTTAAAAGCTTATTTGCATTTTGTGTTTGATGTTTGACTTAAAGGTTGCGATGGACAGATTTTGGACAAGTTGAGATGCGCGCAACCAGAGAAGGACAAAAATCAAGCTAAGGAGGATGACAAGAGCAAAGGAAAAGAAGTTAATTCGCATGACAACAACTTTGTGGATATCACGGGAAAGAAGTCAAGCACGAGTGAAGGCCCACATAAGAAAATCTCGTCGAAGGGCTCCACTCATGCTGTAGATCATGGTTTTCTAGATAACAATGTTGTAGATTCGTTGACGCCAGAGTGTATGTGGTTGTATACTTGTGTCAAGGGGGAGCCACCGAACAAGTCAGCGAAGGTGGTGTTGAGCAAGACACAATTTCAGTACTTTGAGGACACCGAGACATGGATTACTAGAGAAGACATCAGGGATTTCCTTTGTGGAGATAAGCTATCAATAGTGTTTTTGCAAGCATTCGTGAGGTTAGTTTATGTTTTATTGCCGTAGTTTGTAGGTGAAGAATAGGGTAGAGGTTTTGGTTTTAACTGATAAGATGACACTTGTTTTTTTTTCTTTTTAAAGCGCACTCAATGTGGATCTGGATGGGTGTGAAGCAACTCTAATAGTTGGGTGGTTGTGTCCATAAGAAATTCATTTTGACCGATGTTTTGAAAAGAAGACCTCCATAGTGCTATAACAGATGCGATGCGAAAGAAGAAGTTCATTTTAGCTCCTTACCTTCGAAAGGTATGCAATTCCTACCTATAACTGTGCAAGGTATGGATTCATCACGGCCACATCAGTTAGGCTTGTTAATTAACTTCCAATTTCAAATGATGATTGTAGTGAACATTGGGTATTTTTACTCATATCCCCTTCAACTCACACGGTCTACGTCTTTGACTCATGTCGTACCGAACCACCAACGAAGTATCGCGTCTTGATTTGGGTGAATAGGTAAAGTGTTCAATGATTAGTTGTTGATCAAGTGTAGTTATTCATATAAGTTTACTCATTGTTCACTCATTTCACTTTAAGTTGAAAACAATATAAACCAAAGTTACAAAAACGAAGTAAGTGTAGGGGCCCCGGATTTTAGGGTCCCAAATTTTTTGGTCACCTTTCCCAAACCGTTCATAGGTCAAGTTAGACCTAAAATATTGTCTTAACGAAAGGTGAAACGGACTTTTTTAGAAGTATTTTGCAAAAAAAAAAACAGGAGCGCAGGAATTCCAGTCGCGCTAGCGTGGTAGCGTGACAAAGTTTGTCACACTGACTGTGCAATGCTACAAAGTTTGTCACGCTGCAGGTGTAGCGCGACAAGCTTTGTGACGCTGTGACGTTAGCGTGACAAAGTTTGTCGCGCTACGCTATTTTGGTGTTTTTTTTTTTAATTTTCTTTTTTCGAGTGAGATAATAATATACGAATACGGACGATGCTAGTAAGGAGTCGCCAATGAGTTTTAGGAACTAAACTCATAAACCGTGTATTTAGGTTAGATACGAATGAGACTCGAATAAGGGACGTTTGTCTAAATTTCACAAAAAAAAGCATTAAATTGTTAGTGATAACACAAAAAACTAATTAATTTAACTCAAACCGTTATTAAAATTGATTTAGGGAGCCTAACATGATTAGATTTGTCCGAAAGAATTATCTTGATTAAGCGTTGCAAACAATCAATTTAAGTCCTTTAACAATAATAACGTGATAAAGCAGTAAATAAATAGTGAAACAACAACTTAAAAGTCCATAAACATGATTTTTAAGGCTCTCAGGAAACTTACCACTTCTCCTTTGAAGATTGTATTCGTCGAGTATTAATTTGGGCAGAGCTTCGAATTATTGTTTTGATATTATTAAAATTTGTAGCCACTTTTTAGTAAGTAAATAGCAAATAAAATAATAAATAATTATTATAAAAAAACAAGGTTGTTAAAAGCAATAATCGGATTATTTAAGTATGAGGGAGAAAGTGAGTTAAAAAAATGTGTCGAGAAATGAAGGAAATGAGGGTTTTTATAACAGCGTGGGAACCCTAATCGCGCTGGATTGCTAGCGTGGTACGCCGAATCGCGCTGGCGCAGTAGCGCAGGGAACCCTACCACGCTACTAGCGTAGTGCTGTTAGCTTAGTCACGCTGACAGCTCAGCGTGACTAAATTAACCGCGCTACGTTTTTTGAAAGATCTTTTTTTATTATTTATTTATTTATTTATTTATTTTATTCATTTATTTAAAATAATAAAAGAGGCATTGGGATAAAAAGGTCCGTTAAATAAGAATGAGATTTATTTTTAAGCTCAAGTATACTCGATTATCCAATCTTCTAGAGAAATGAGTTTTTTTAATCATCATAGAGTCCTGCCGCGGGACAGGGGACTAAATTAGGTGTCTACAGTTAGCCCCCCACTTTGATTGAGTCTGAGTAAGACGACAATCAAAGTATGCTCGAATCGTTTTTCGAGGCTTTCATATCTTGATTCATGAGCTCCTCATTAACCAATGAGCATAGCAATTTTTAGAAAGCAATGACTCTCGAAACTGAAATCGAAAATAGATTTTAATAGATTCGTTTATTTATCAAAATATTTAACACTTAGCAAATAAATTAGTATTTTGAATAAATTTGCTTTTTGCTGGAATTTTTAGAAAAAGGTAATAATTTTGCTTATTTATTACTATTTCGAGTGAATTCTCTTAAAAATGTAATAAATTCGTTTATTTATTACTGTTTTGAGTAAATTCTCTTATTATTATTGAAAAAATGTAATAAATTCGCTTATTTATTACCATTTTGAGTAAATTTGCTTATTTACTGAAATTATTGTAATAAATTCGTTTATTTATTACTATTTGGAGTAAATTCGCTTATTTACTAACATTATTGAAAAAAAAAATGTAATAAATTCGCTTATTTTTACTTTTTTGAGTAAATTTGCTTATTTATTGAAATTATTGAAAAAATGTAATAAATTCGCTTATTTATTACTATTTTGAGTAAATTCGCTTATTTATTGAAATTATTGAACAAATGTAATAAATTCGTTTATTTATTACTATTTGGAGTAAATTCGCTTATTTATTACTATTATGAGTAAATTCGCTTATTTACCGAAAATATTGAAAAAATGTAATAAATTCGTTTATTTATTACTATTTGGAGTAAATTCGCTTATTTACTGATATTATTGAAAAAATGTAATAAATTCGCTTATTTATTACTATTTTGAGTAAATTCGCTTATTTTACTGAAAATATTGACAAAAGCTCACAAGGTAGTCATGAGATAACACCTTATCCTAATGTAATCCACTTTTGGAACATTTGGAATAAAGCATGAGAAAAAGATCATCATCAAGAATCAAGTCCAAAGCAAAACAAATACAACAAAACTCACTAACTGCGCCAGCTGTGTAGCGTCGTTGCATCAACCACGCTGAAGAGGTAGCGCGACAGGTCCTGTGGCGCTGAGCCTATCAGCGCGACTCCTTCACTCACGCCATAAGGTCAGCGTGCTACTATTTGCTGTGCTGTGTTGAGGTTGTTGCTTGATTTACAAATGTTGATGTTGAAATTATGTTGTGCAGGTGGCGAGGTTGGTTTATTAGCGCTTGGGGCGTAGCGCTTCTAGCGTAACCGCGCTGAGCAGGTAGCGTGTTCAACCAAACAACGCTGAAGCTGCAGCGCTGGTCCTTCAACCGCGCTGTGAGTTTTNGGCGTGTTTTTTTTTTTTTTTTTTTTTTTTTTTTTTTTTTTTTTTTTTTTTTTGTCAAGCTTACTTTTGAGAACTATGGGATAAATTTGTGCTTACATTAGAGGATTGATTGCTATAATTTATTCAGTTTGTAGTCATAAGGATGTTAAGCTTGTGACAATTTATATTTGTTCTTGTTTTTATCAAACATGTATGGTTTTGGCAAATGATTGTTCTAGTGATGTTAAAATGAAGTATAATGCTCCATGAATCATTTGAGAATTGTTCTTATTACTCACGTCATGACCCATGTATTTTGACGTTTTAAAGAGTAGTAGGCTCTTAATTAGAGAGTGTAGTTGATTAGTCTTAATCAAAACTAGAAAAAAAAAACTTCTTGAATAGTTTTAATTATAAGGGCAATGAGCTCTTAATTGATAATCAAAAGTGAAAAAAAATGCTCTTGATTATTTTATTTATAAGAGTAATGGGCTCTTAATTTAATTAGTAATCAAAAGTGAAAATGCTGTTGAAAATTTTACTTTATTTATAAGAGTAGCGTGCTCTTAATTTAATAAAGAAGCGCAATGGACTCTTAAATTAACAATCAAAAGTGAGAAAAAAAAAATGCTCTTGATTAATTTATTTTATTTATAAGAGTAACGTGCTCTTAATTTAATAAAGAAGAGCAATGGACTCTTAGTAAAAGATGCTCTTGCTAAGTTAATAAGCTATCCTAGTTTGTGAATTACAGCAATGTCTTCCCCTAGAAACGAGCAAGATGGAGGGGGGAGAGAGGGAAGAACGGATACCCGTAAGCGTCATGCTAAAAACCGTTCAAAGAGTAAGAATCGAGTACCACACCCTGCATGGAAGCCCCCACTTGGGTGGGATAATCGTGTCTTGGAACTTGATCCTAACCATCATATATCTTCTCGAGCATCAAGAGGAATTGTAAGTAATATTTTTTTTTCAATATTTTACGAATTTCAGATGATATATGTAAGTGAAATGTTATAGATTGATGATGAATTACGACGATATGATTCCAGGAAGATGCTTGGTAAAATTTATGATACTCTTGATGCAAATACCAATGAGTTGGTTAAGGTGAGTGGTTTTCAAGATTTCTTAGAATCTTATATAGAGAAAGAGAGATGTAAGATGTCTGCTTGTTTAGTTAGGGGAATGATGGAATGGTTTTGGGATACAACTAACACCTTTCATTTCCCATGGGGAGAGATGGCTATAACTCCTTTCGATTATGGGATGATTACTGGATTACCCTTGGCGGGTATGGATATCATCCCTAATGAAGGAATGATAGGAAAAGAGCCAATGAAAGGTGATTTACTTGGGCCAATCTATACTTGATTAAAATTGTATGAGAGAGTTTTCCCTTAGAGTGACTTGTCGGATGCTTTAGCCAATGAAGACATTATGGCAGAAACCACTTCCCCTCAAAGAGCTAGGATCTTCTTTTTATATTTGATTGGTAGTACCTTTTTAACAGACAAAGGGCAACGAGTGGCCTTTTCTCTTATCCCGTTGTTGTCAGATTTGAAAGGAATAAAAGATTATTGCTGGGGGAAAGTGGGTTATGTGCATTTAATATCTGAAATGCGTAAGACATCCCGAATCATGGATGACCTGCTAAAGAGAGAATGTGTCCCAGCTTCCCTAGGAGGCATTCCTCGAGTTATTGAGATAACAAATTCTGTTACAATGTGCTTATCCACTTTTTTGCATCTTATTTTGCCTTTTATTTTTATTTTTTTTGTAACCTTTTCTTTTCAGGTGTGGTACTTTGGACATTTCCCAACTCTTGCCCCAACAAATGACAGACCAAAGAGATTCCCGGTGAGCCTCTGATGGGGAAGACGGCTTAACATTCATCATAAGACAGATGTACTGCGCCAATCGATTTATAACCTCCCTGAAGAGCAAGTAAGGACTCATTGTATATTTATATATATTTTATAACTACAATAAATGATTTTTAATTTTCTTTCTATTGCAGATTATCTTTCGTCCATGGGACGGGATACCAGATATTAGCCCTGGAGTGCAGGTTTCACCACCTCTTGAGGAAGCCAGGATCCTTTTGAAAGGATGTAGGCAACTTGTTTGGTTTCTGGGAGAACGTGTTGTTCGACAAACTTATTCGCCTATTCCTTTAGTTCCCATGGATCCACATGTCTTCATCTTAGACTCGAGTAAGGTTCCCGCTACCTCTATGGATGATTTTCTGAGAGGACTCACAGCTCGGGAGTTAGTTTTTGCTGGTGTTAATTACAAAAATTGGGTTCAGGCTCGGCTACGTCCTTTTCCAACATTTGTTAGGGTATCTTACCTTTCCTTTCCCTTTTTCACGCATTTGCATTTTAAATATATGTTTATTTGTTTATATGTTTATATGTGCAAAGAATGATGATATTGAGGGTTGGCAAGTTCCTGAGCGAAATATCAAATACATTGATGGTTTCGGGAATTTGATTGATGACACTGTGCCATTTGCTGAGGAAGAGGAAGAAGATGTTCCTTATATCCCTGAGAATGTTGACATGGTAAGCCTTAGGTTTGTCCTTATCTTTACTCGACTCTTATTATTATTATTACTGACATTTTTCATTGTTAATTTTAAATGACTTGTTTAATTGCAGGTGCCTAGGACAACTACAAACAAGGTCATCAAAGTATTGAATGCGTTTCGCACTGCTTATAGGAAAACAAAACATGCTTTTGCTTGCCAGAGCGTCACCATGGCTAGGGTAGGTTTCCCTATGTGTTGCCCCTATTTCTAGTTTCATGTCTTTATCACCTATGGGTAATTTTTGTGCATTATTTTCTTTTGTAGGACGTTGTGCCGCGTTATACAACACACGGGACATTTCGTCCTCTTCGTCCTCCTCGTCCTCCGGGTGGCCATTATAGGCGTCCCCCTTTTACGAAAGGTCCGACTGGTGGTCAACAAATGCGGCCTCCGATCCTTGATCATGAAAATCGAGCTCAAGAGGAGCCTAATAGAGACGAGGGAGGGAGTAGTCAGCAAGTCAATCCGCAACAAGGATATGATCCTTATGCTGGCTATTATAACCATGGTCAAGGTGGCGGGTGGTCCCAAGCTCAAGAATGGGATTATTATGGTGGAGGCCAAGGGCCATATCCAAGAGTTCCTTATGAGATGGGGCGATTTTCGTCGTATGAACCACCAAGGATTAACACTCAAATGCAGGAGGAGGATCGAAGACATTCTACTGATTCTTATACTCCTCGCACTGGTGCCAGGCATTATTTCTTTGACTATAGGCCACCACAGTAGCTTTTGGTGGCATGTAATTTGCTGACATTTGTATTCGTAGTTTAACTCAAACTTAATTTTCTGATTGTTTTATCTCATTTTAGCCTTATTATTTTGTAATCATGGATTTATAAACATGTGTAAGCCTTGGGCTTTTTATGCTAATATTTGAGAACCAAGGGCATATATACTAGTTATTTTATTTTTTGTGAAGCGTTGGAGGATTAATCCGACTTACTCAGGAAAAAAAAATAATCACCAAAATTAGTTAGAAGGGAAAGGGGGGCATATCTCATTTTCCTTAAATAAATATGATTTGAAAAGTTAATTTTAAAGAAGTTCAAGAAATAAAATCGCCCAAAATAATTAAAGAATGGAAAGAATCTCGCAAATGGGCTGATTATGGAAGTTTTATGCAGCGCAGGAGGATTTGGCACGCTGCATTTGTAGCGTTATCAAAAATTGTCGCGCTACGCGGGTAGCGTGACTAGTGTTGCCACGCCGTTGTCGTAGCATTGTAAACCCTGTCACGCTGCCTCGTCAGCGCGACTAAAACTGAAACGCTGCTTTATTACTCTTTATTTCCCAAAACGAATTTAAGGAAGTTGCCTAGTGACCATCTTGGTTAAATATATGAACGAACAATTATACATTCATCAAACAAAATCCCTTACAAAAGTTTTCTTTGTTAGAGAGAAAAGAAGATGATAAAGAATGTCTCAAAACTTCATTCGTGAGTTAAACCGTTGGATTTCTTCTCTGTCTGTAGAGGAACGCCTTGAATTCAATGCTTATCATCTGGATGCTTTGTTTTCTTTGAGGCAAGCTCGTATCAATTGGGATTTCCTTCATGCCGCCATTAATTTTTGGGATCCTCAATTCCATGTTTTTACCTTTGCCAACAATGAATTGACCCCTTTTCCGGAAGAATTTAGCGCGATTGTTGGTTTTCTAGTGGAAGCTCTTCCGGTTGTACCTAAACTTCAACAAGGGTTTGGTAAGGACTTTCAGAGACTACTTGGACTAACTAAGTTCGAGACCAAGGATATTCTCAATGGCCAACACTGTGATCTTTTGAAAATTATTGCAAGATTTTCCTCCCCTTTAGACAACTTAACTATACAAAGGTACAAAAGACGTGCTTTATGCTTATGTTTGCTATCAGGATATTTATTTGTTAATGATGGAGGAAATATGGGAAATGCTTCACTAATTGCAATTGTTGAGCAAATCGAAGGTGATCGTACTCCTATGCCTATGGTAATTGGCGAGACCATCATAGCATTGGACGCATGTAAAGCGGATCCATCATTGCACTTTTCAGGAAGCCCTTTATTGCTTTAGGTAATATTCTAACCTTGGGCTAAAATATCAATTAGAATAGATGAATTGTTATGAATTTACGAAAGACAGAAGATTTTTCGTAGTTGGAATCGCGGCGTCAGTAGTGAATTAGCGCTATTAGTCAATTCTGTGACGCTACGAGTGTAGCGCAGTAGGATCTGTCGCGCTGACATTGTAGCGCTGTTTGTTTTGCAACGCTCAACTGTTAGTATAGTAGAGTTTCCAGCGCTCCTGTTTATCTTCCATAATGTCTATTTTTTCGTAATTTTAAACCATAATTATACAATGCTATGTAACAATCTTGGATTGTCATTTATTTCTTTATTTAATTAATGCAGATTTGGCTTAGTGAGCGCCTTAAGACCATCAAATAACCCCTTAATGCCATGAAATACAACCCCAAATCATTTACTATGAGGAGGACTTTGTTCCCAAGGAAAACTCTAGCAGAGTGGATGTCACTTATGTCTCATGGTGGTCTTTCAATTAGATGGGTCATTCCATGGTGGTTAATCAAGAAGATGGTTGGAAGTCATGAGTCAACACCATATGTGCGCCTTCTTGGTTTGAGGAAAATTACTTATTTCTTTCCGACCCGTCTTTTGAGGCAATATGGTATGAAACAAGGTATTCCTAGCCTTGACACTGACCCCCCCAACCTGTTTGGAACTTCGGGGCCCTGCCATTACCGCATGGACAAAGTATTGGGCCAATCGTCCACGATGGGCTTTTCCGAGGAATGGTTGTTCTACTCAACTATCACAAAGTTACAAGGATTGGATGCTTGCTAAGAGTAAAGAGGAGAGGGATAAGGACCGGGGCCTGAAGTTACTGAAAGGTCCAAAGGCCCACAGGTCTATAAGGCTCCAAAAATTAGGATTGCAATGGGAGAGGGAAATAATGAGACTTCTTTAAAGAGAAAAAATGAAGCTGGATTTGTTTTTGATAGGCTAGGTCCAAGAAATAAGAAAAATGCTCCTTCCTTACCTGGGGTCGAAATTGGACAACCAAAGTTAAATGAAAAGACCCAAAAAACTATAAAAGATAAGGGGAAAAGAAAGATGGTATGGACTCGTAAAGAGAGAAAGCTCAAGCCTATGGAGGAGCAATTTGATGAAGGTTTCTCAAAAGAAGTGAATAATGAAGAAAAGCTCAAAGATAATCCTAGTGGGATGGAGGAAGATCCGGAAGTAGATGAGGACCCAAAGTATGCACGTAAGGAAAAGGAAAAGTAGTGTTTGACTTTATTTATTTTATCATTTTCAATAAAGTGCATGTGCACTACTAGAGTAGACTTTAAAGTAGTCCCTTTTGTGTTGATGATTTCAATTATGCAACTCTTAAAACATTAATGAAGGACAATATTATATTTTTATTTTTCACGCAAACAAAATTTAGTTATTTACATTAGAAGTTATTGATAATTCATCCAATAAAAACTAATCATGTATTTAAATGGGCCGAACTTAGAATAAGTTGCCTACGTATCCAAAAGGAATCAGGTTGTGCGTAGTTCTAATTATTATATATATTTTATCGAAAAGACTTGAATGAGCCTTTTATCGAACCTTCTTGGGTCCTTAAAATCATGTGAAACCTTTAAATGAGGTCTTTCATTATTCAATAGTTAAATCAAACATAGATATTCACTGAAACTATTGAAATGTAACATGTATTCAGCGCAGTTGAAATTATAACGCTGGGGTTGTAGCGCTACAAAACAAATAACGCTTCGCGGTGCAGCGTGGTTAATCTTGTCACGCTGACATGGCAGCGCAGTTAGAATTGTTACGCTGCAAGGTCAGCGCGGTTGAATTTTCAGCGCTGCCCCTTTCTTATTTATTTAATTACTTTTATTATATATAGCTTTTGGTTTTGTATAGAATGGGTTACGATGCTTTTCCTTTTCTCGATTTGCCCATTTTAAATAATAATATGAGCCAAATTGGGCCCATATGTTGTAGGACTTAGTGTGAGTCCATGATTGTCTTGCAATTTTAAGCGTAAAACTTCTTCAATTGGTCCAAATTAGTTATTTGAGTAAATTCAGCCCGATCTATGTCAATTAGTTTTTACGCACCGCCTGATAGGATTTTCTTAACAATATACGACCCCGTCCAATTGGGTCGGAATTTCCCTCTTGGATCGGTGGGTGGGGCTCGTACCTCTTTTAGAACTAAATCTCCTTCATTAAGGTTTCTTGGCTTAACTCATTTATTAAAATGTTTTGCAATCCGTCTTTGATATATTTATACGTGATGCAAAGCTTTTAATCTTCGTTCGTCTAAGAGAATAAGTTCCTCATACCTAGCCCGAACCCATTCAGCTTCAGGTATTTCACTTTCTAGGACTATGCGAAGATAGGGTATTTCCAACTCAACAGGTTCAACTGCTTCCATACCATACACTAAGGAGTAAGGGGTGGCTCTTGTGGACGTTCGTATGGAAGTTCGATATCCCCATAGAGCAAAGTGAAGTTTTTGAGGCCAATCTTTATAATGTTCGGCCATCCTTTTTCTAATGACAACAACATATTTGTTTGCAGCCTCTACTGCTCCATTCGTTTGGGGTCTATAAGGGGAAGAGTGCCTATGTTGTACTTTGTATCGTTGTAAGAGATCAATTACTTCTCCCTTAAAATGAGATCCATTGTCACTAATGAGTTCATGAGGGACTCCGTAATGACAGAAGATGTTTTGTTCAATGAATTTGGCCACATGTTTAGCGATTATTTTGATATATGAGGCTGCCTCAACCCACTTTGTGAAGTAGTCAACGGCGACCAAAACGAACGTATGTCGTCCAACACCACTGGGCGTTATTTTCCCGACTATATCAATACCCCAAGTGAAGAATGGCCTCGGTGAATTATTATTGTATAGCTCTACAGGAGGTAAATGTTGTAAGTTAGCAAATATTTGGTATTTAGGACATGTTTTTACATAGTTGCAGCAATCATCTTCCATTGTCGTCCAATAATATCCTAAGCGTTTTATTTTTTTTGCTAACATCTTACCATTCATGTGGGGACCGCAGACGCCATTATGGGTGTCTTCCATAAGTCGCTTGGCTCGTGTTTTGTCAACACATAGCAAATTAAGCCCTTTTGAGGTTCTTTTATACAATCTACCCTGGATTTCGATATATTGGGAAGATAATAATCTTATTGCCCTTTGAGTTCGAAGGCTTGAATTCCGTGGGAATTCTCCTTTTATTTTGTAATTGAGGGCATCTTGATACCACGAAACTTCGTTCTCATCATCAAGGGCATCTTCAATAGCGTTACAATAGGCAGGTTCTTGCCTTCTTTCAAAGCTTAAGGTTATCGATGCTAGGTTATGTGGGATATTTATCATTGATGATCATTTAGCAAGGGCGTCGGCGAATTGGTTATCATCCCTAGGGAGGTATTGGTATTGGATATCATCGAAGTTTTCAGTTATGGTGTCTAAGTGTGTTTGATAGAGTGCTAGGCTAGCACTTCTTACTTTCCACTTTCCAGACACATGATTTATGATGAGTGATGAGTCTCCAAATACTCTTAGTCTTTTATTCCCTAGACTTACTGCTGCCTCTAATCCAACAACGCATGCCTCGTATTTAGCTGCATTATTAGTGACTTCGAAGTCTAATTTGACTGATATTGGAACATATGCACCATCTGGACTAACTAGAAGAACCCCTACTCCGCACCCCTTTTGGTTAGAAGCGCCGTCAAAGTAGAGGGCCCAACTATCGTCTTCAGTCATTAAGAGGTCTTCATCTGGGAAGTTATATGCTTCCGTCTTTTCCTCGTTAGGAGGGAACTCAGCCAAGAAATCTGACACTGCTCGTCCTTTAATCATTTTTGAAGGGACAAATTGAAGGTCAAATTCGGCTAACAAAACAAGCCACTTCGAGAGGCGACGGAAATTCAACTTTCTTCCTTATTCCACCGGTGGACATATCAAGAATTATGACTCCTAAGACCTCTCGTCTCGTGTTATCATAAGCTCTTACTCCTTGCAGTGATGGGGAAAATGCTTTTTTTTCTATGCCAAGATGCTTGGCAGTTCTTAATGGGCAGACATTGACCGCAGACCCATTATCAACTAATATCAAGGGAACGTTTTTATTCAATATCCCAGTAGTTAGGTAGAGGGCCTTGTTATGAGTAGTACCTTCCGAGGGGAGATCCTCTTTAGAGAATTCAATCATTTTCTTTGGTCCAGTTGACAAGCGACTTACTAGATTTTCAGGGGTAGTGTCAGGAGAAACATTTAATGCATTAATTCCATTTAGTACAACTACCCTATGATCACGAGAAGAAGCTAATAATTGCCAAATGGTTACGTCGGCTTTAGTCTTTTGCATTTGCTTAATGAGAGGATTATCGTTGCTCTCACTAGAATTTTGGGCTTGTGATGAGCCAGTATTTGTTTGGACTGGAATTGAGTCTTTGTTGACTTGGACCTGAGATGGGCCTTTGTCATTATCAGGTTGATAAGCTCGTCCGGAACGAGTAAGATGCTGAACATTAGACACAACTTCTGTAGGATCTTGATACCAATCATTTTTTATAATTTCTGGATTAAGCCCGAGAGTTGTGTTGGCACGGAGGTTGGCCTGGTGATATAATTATCCTCAACATTATCTTCCCATATGCCACATACATGATCGTGTAAGCCTAATACTTCCTCCATTGCATTATCATTATTGGAAGTGATAAATTTAGAAGGATCAAAATTATCGCTAACACAATCAATGGCTAGAATAGACGATCCACCAAAAGGATTGGTGATATTATTCGGCTTGGGAGGTAAAGGTAAACGCCCGTCTTCAACCATGTCTTGAATGACATGTTTGAGGACCCAACATTGTTCAGTATCATGCCCTTTTCCTCTATGGTATTTGCACCATGAATTAGCATTCCATTTTGGGCTTCTCTTGTCCTCTGGTGGGTCAGGAGTTGGCCCAATTGGATGTAAAGCATTTTGGCTTTGAAGTCTGTCAAGAGCTTGAGAATAAGTCATGCTGATAGGAGTGAATCTTCTATCTCGAGGCCATCTCTTTATTTTTGATGGACTTGAACGAGAAGCTTCTAAAGCATTAACTTCATTATTTTTGGAAGATTCACCCTTTTTATAGGTGTAGTTCCCTTTATAAGTCCGGGGTTTCGACTGTTTTTTCAATAAATCGTTCTCAATTTTGATCCCGACATCATACACTCATTTGAAAGAGTCGATGCCTTGATATTTGAGATGTACTTGATAAGGCTCGGACAGGTTGTCTACAAACCTTTCTACTAATTGAGCATCATATGGTTTTTGGACCAAGTGGGTCATCTTTTCCCTATAACGAGTGAAGAAGGTAGTGAACCCTTCATCAGCTCCTTGTTTTAACACTTCGAGTTCTCGGAGTGTGACTTGGAATTACATGTTATCTTTGTATTGATCAATGAATTCCTTAGTAAGAGTATCCCAGTTTGAAACCCGATTNCAGTTTGAAACCCGATCTGTGCTAAGAGAGTAGAACCAATTCTGTGGAATGGGTTCTAAAGAAAGAGGGAAGATCACTGGATAGAATACAGGATCAACCTTTTTGATGGTCATGGACCCAATAAAGCTCTTAAGGTGATTGACTGGATTACCAGTCACCTTGAACTTTGGAAGAGTAGAAGGATCGGACTTCTCAGGGAGAACAGCCTCGGTGTTAGGGATGTTGGCAGCCTCAAATTGATATGATTTGCCACCCATTGAAGAACAATGAATGAGATTTTCAATCTGTTTCTTTTTCCTCCTTTCCTCCTCTTGTCTTTTGGCTTCCATTTCAGCCAAATGTTTCTTTTCAGCAGCACGTTTAGCTTCAATTTCAGCAAGGC
>PYUH01000171.1:1369886-1398419 GCA_016808085.1 Suaeda aralocaspica | reverse complement strand
ATATTTTTCTACTTCTCGTTCAGCCTCCATCTTATTAAGACGCATCATGGAGCATTCAATGTAGCATTCATATTTTCTTCTTCTCTCATACTTGGACTTGGAGAGGACGGAACGGAACTTGAGGAACAAATTGGAGAATTTAGAGTAATGAACCCGAAATCTTCACAAATATCCTCTAAGGATTTGAGATGAATGATGATTGTTCGTCACTACCTAACCTTTGTAAACGTTGATCTGGATCGCGACACCAAGCTGTTGAACCAGCCCTTTACGAAAAAATTTCAAGCCATTTAGAAAAGTATTTATTTCCATTTTTCGAAAAAAAAAACAATAAATAATTAAGTAGTGTTAACAATGATTAATTTAATACTAGAGCGTCTGTAAGCTAAGCTAAAGACGACTAAACCTAATTAATGACATTCTAATTTAAGAATATAGTTAATAAATGTTTTTTGACCTTTTTGGTTAACTCAAACAAAACTAGTATTAAGTTAATTATTGTTAATGCTTATGAGGATAAAAGATCATAGGCGAATTTTTTTTTTGTTTTTTTTTACAAAAAAACGAAAGAATTTCATTCATTAAGGAAAATGAGATTGTTAGCTCCACCTAGAATTTAAAAAATAAACTCATTAAATTCTACAAAAAGAATTGAATCAGTAAATCCTCGAAATATTCAAATTATGTCAATAATCTTAACAAATAAATGTTTGAAATGATTGATACGATTTAAAAATTCTTGGTGAATAATGGAAGTATCAAGTTAGTCTTAAAAAAAAAAAAGATTTTATTCCTAACATGATGTTATTGACAATCCTTATATAATGACTTTCCGAAAAATCTAAATAGACAACATTAATAGTATTCTATATAAGAACAGAATAATGCTAATGAAGTCTTTGTAAGGAAAAGATTTAGTGAATCATTTATTTGAGAAGGTTAATAAAATTTTTAATAAATAAATGCAAAATTCTTAAGTCTCCTAATCATGAGAATAAAATAACAGCATAAGGAAAGTAAAAAGAAAACAAAATCAAAAAAAAAAGAATAAATCAATAAAAAAAGGAAACAAGTCACGAAAAAAAAGAAAAGAATAAAAAATCGAAATACAAGCAATGAGGTTCCTAAACCAAGGTTTTATGTCCTCTAGGGTTAAGCTCTAAAGGTCAATCCAAAGTGTCCTACATCTAAGGAGTGTGCTCCAACACTTTGCGGTGGTGATAACCGTTAGATATGGAGTGTCTCCCCTCCAAGTACATGGGCAATTGGAATCGTGTAGTTGGGATAAGGTTGCATTTTGTCGGTTTCTTAGAGACCATGGGCCCCACCAAGTCAACGGTTCTTCCCGAAATGTAATGTTATTATGGTGATCCTAAGGCATGTTTCAAACACAGGAGGCCAAGTGTTTATCACTGTATGCAATATGTCTAAAAAAATGCAATTTTCTCTAAATATAATAAGTATGATTAAGAGAAAATTTTCAGGGCTCGCCCTCTTTTAGTCCCTAGTGGAGTCGCCTGTAGGGGCCCGGGTTTTAGGGTCCCAAATTTTTTGGTCACCTTTCCCAAACCGCCCATAGGTCAAGTTAGATCTAAAAAATGGCTTAAGGAAAGGTGAAATGGACTTTTTAGAAGTATTTTGCAAAAAAAATAGGAGCGCAAGAATTTCAGTCGCGCTAGCGTGGTAGCTTGACAGAGTTTGTCAAGCTGATGTGCAGTGCTACAAAGTTTGTCACGCTGCAGGTGTAGGCGGCAAGCTTTGTGACGCTGGACAGTTAGCGCGACAAAGTCTGTCGCGCTACGCTATTTTGGTGTTTTTTTTTGTTTTTTTAATTATCTTTTTCGAGTGAGATAATAATATACGAATAAGGACGATGCTAGTAAGGAGTCACCAATGATTTTAGGAACTAAACTCATAAACCGTGTATTTAGGTAGATACGAATGGGACTCGATTAAGGGACGTTTGTCTAAATTGCACGGAAATCCTCTCCGATCCATGGGGATGACTCCAAGTGTGGTCGAGCGAACCAAAGATTGGACTCGGGGAGAAGGTACTAAACAGACGGAGTGCGTCGGGTTAGCCCATAGGCGGCCATTACTAGTTTCCTCTTAACCGTACATAAGTTACATTTATAATCACACAAATATCAATTTACAAAATTCACAAAAAAAAGCATTAAATTGTTAGTGATAACACAAAAGACTAATTATTTAACTCAAACCGTTATTAAAAATGATTTAGGGAGCCTAACATGATTAGATTGTCGAAAGAATCATCTTGATTAACCGTTGCAAACAATCAATAAGTCCTTTAACAATAATAACGTGTAAAGTAGTAAATAAATAGTGAAACAACAACTTAAAAGTCCATAAACATGATTTTTAGGGCTTTCAGGAAACATACCACTTCTCCTTTGAAGATTGTCTTCGTCGAGTATTTATTTGGCGGAATTCCGATTATTGTTTCGATATTATTAAAATTTGTAGCCACTTTTTAGTAATAAATAACAAATAAAATAATAAATAATTATTAAAAAAAAAACAAGGTTGTTAAAAGCAATAATCGGATTATTTAAGTATGAGGAGGAAAGTGAGTTAAAAAAAAATGTGTCGAGAAATGAAGGAAATGAGGGTTTTTATAACAGCGTGGGAACCAATACGCGTTGGGCTGCTAGCGTAGTACGCGAATCGCGCTGGCCCAGTAGCGCAGGGAACCCTACCACGCTACTAGGGTAGCGTTGTTAGCTTAGTCACACTGAGCTGTCAGCCTGACTAATTAACCGTGCTACTTTTTTTAAAAGATCTTTTTTATTATTTTTTTATTTATTTATTAATATTATTATTATTATTATTATTTTATTTTATTCATTTATTTAAAATAATAAAAGAGGAATTGGGAAAAAAGGTCCGTTAAATAAGAATGAGATATATTTTAAGCCCAAGTATACTCGATTATCCAATTCTAGAGAAATGAGTTTTTAATTATATAGAGTCTTGCCGTGGGACAGGGGACTAAATTAGGTGTCTACAGTAAGTACTTTCCTTATTTTGACTTTGTTTAAGTGGTGTTGTTGTGTGTCTTAAGGAAAATTCGTGCAACCCCAATAGGAGACGATGCCTAAGTTGGTGCATGTAGAGGTAAATTGCATAACTTTAGCTACTATTTTTTTTTGTGTTGTAGCTTGTTCATCTTTTAACTTCTTTCTTTGTTAACTTGTACCTTGTGTGACACTATCACTACAAGATAACAACTATTTTGTGACGGACAAATTCCGTCGCAAACTAGCACATTCCGTCGCAAAATCCCATTTGCGATGGAATTCCGTCGCAAAACGTCCGTCGTAAAATTTTTGTCGCAAATTTCCAAATTTGCGACGGAAACACTAGTAGAGAAAATATAGCTTATTAGTATCGTTTTTATGACTATTTGTATCGTTTTACAAAAACGATACAAATAGACAGTTTATTAGTATGTGTGTTTTACAAAAACAACAGTAATAGTGGTTTTTTTAAATATAAAAAAATAGTATTAGTATCGTTTGTTTTCAAAAACGATACTAATAGCGATTTTTGAAAAGAAAAAAAAAATAAAATCACAATTGTAATGAAATAATAATACTAATAACCAAAAAATAAAATATTATAACAAAATCTATATTAAATTGAGAATAACAATAATAAATTATTACAAAGACATTTTTTTTTTGTGTGAAATGTAAGAGTTTTATTAAAAACCAAGAGAAAAAGTACAAACTACAAGCCTGGAAGATTGGGAGGTTGACTCAACCTTACCAAAATCAGCTCAAAACAAACTAACAAGAAGCAGCAAACAAGGAAAAAAATCCAAAAAACAATCAAAATAAACAACTAAACACACTTCAACCACCCTGCCACACCACCAACCCAACCACTAGACCACTACCAGCACCCACACCAGTACTGCATAACCTGCACCCACTGCAAACCAAACTGTTTTCTTCTGTCCAGCTTCATAAATGTTGCACTGAGAATATATCTGAGCACAGCAGAAAAGCACAAAAAAAGCATTGTAATTACAAAGAGCTAACAAAAGAGATGCTATTAGAGGTCATAGAGCAGAAGTAAGGAAACTGAGATTCTACACTGCCACAGACAACATATATACCCCAGTTATGTATATCAACATGATAGGATCTACTCCAATGAGCATTGTTTTGTCATGCTGAGTGAAATAACACCGCAGGGGTAGAGCAGAAGAAAAATTGAGCCAATTCATTGTAACTAGATTACAGCTAGATGCTGTTGTAAAAAATTCAAATAACATTCCGTCACTTGTCTCCAAGCATTTCTTTAATTCTTGGAGTCATGGTTTATAATTTATATATGCAGTTGATGTTAACTTCCTGAAGTTCAGTTAGAAAGCTCTATATAGGTTGCCGGGACAATTACTTGTAAGTAGTAGAGCATTAGTTACATTTGCCTCAAAACTAGACGGTTGGGGTGAACTAGCATTGCCAAGGCAATGAAAATTGTTTCTTCACAAATTTAGATACAAATTCATTCAATCCGTCCACAACTTAATGGCCATCTACCAACATAATGTAAAAGACATGTTTAGAATGAGGAAAAAGAAAGTAGATAGTCTGACATTTATAATTCACGTAGAAAGAGTGGAGATTAATAGAGGTCACCTAAAACAGTGATATCCGTGCTCTTTCTCCGGCGCTTTTCAACGAGACCATCGTCAGTCCTCCGGGATCGTAATCCACTTGCCGCGAGAATCCCGCTTTTATAACATCACAGAAGTCTAGAATTCGGCATTTGATCTCCGCCATCCCCCTTTCCCATCAACATCAATGCGCCACTTTAGTCTACTACAAAGACTGAATTTTGCAACTTCAAGCGCATACCTTATTGTTTTAGTCACATTTCGTCTGCAGGTTCATGTTATAACCCTTTTCTGTTGGCACCTTAAGACTTTTGCCCCCCTTCCCCTTTACGATCCATCAAAGAACGTCTTATAAGAAGACACATTAAAGTACGATATGACGATCATATTGGCCTCTTCCCCCCCCTCTCTGTTTGTCCCTTTTTTTTTTCTTTTTTCCCCCGGCCTCTGAAACCAGCGCACCACGATTTCATATCCCAGAGGTTCTCTTTTTCGACAAGCGTACTCTCAGCTGGCCTACTTTTCGGCCGCCTCGATTATATTAAAAAACAACTTATAAATCATTTACTACTAAGGTCTTGTGTACGAACATTAACTGACTTGAAATGCCTGCATAATAAATTCGCAACCGTCATAAAATGAGAAACACCCAAAATACGCTTTACCCCTTTTACTTTAGGCTTCGTTACGTACTCTTAGCACTCAGACTACACTTTTCATCAACACATAAGCAAAAAGCTCACACGCACAAACCAAATTAATTAAAATTGGGGTTGTAAAATGAAAACACCTCTTCCTCCCCCCCCCCCCCTTTAACAGATTCTCTGATAAAAAACCCAGTTCATTAAATTGAAAACACATGATGAACCAACAATCATCATAATACAAGTAAGACCCATGCAAACGACGTTAATGATTAAGGACTCCACATTGACCAGGGCTCCACTATTAGCCTGTGTTTAACCCATGAAGAGAACGGCGTCATAAGAAAGCAAGGAGTTAACTGGCCCCCCAACACAACAGAACATTCCGATGTGCACTCATTTATCTTGCTCTTTATCGCAGCTTTAGTCGTATCTTGTCACTGCTTTTTCGTGTTATTTTTGATTTGCTTGTGTTATGTAGATTGATTATAAAATCTTGTCACACTAATAATTTTTGCATTCACTGATTACACAATCCAACCACTACCTATAATAACTACCGCCGCACGTCATAAAATCGTCATTTCAATTCAAATCATTTTCCCACATTACCCCAAAACTTCCACGCCACAACCAACATTTTTCCAAAACAATGTGCAACATTCCCCGTGTCTGGCTCTCGGTTTGCGTATGCAGCTATGGCTTAAATATCTTTTTGATTTTTCCGCACAGGACTGTTAAAACTGCTTTGGCTTTCTAGCGCTCACCCCTCATATATTTTGTATACCGACGCTTTTGATCCTTGTTTGTAATTAATTATTGTCTGGCATCACTTGCCTTCTTCCCCCTATACACACAACTCTCCAGCATTGATGTTCCCCATCAGTACTCAAAACACAACATATTTTTGTCTGCCTTGTGCCTCCTGATTTTAATGTCCAACCTTTTATTTATTTGATCATTGTTAACCAGATTTTAGAAATAAGCCTACCCGACTCGGACAGTTCGCCTACATCCACACCGGAAACTACCACACACAACTTATCTATACAAAGTTGCGTCACCTTTATTGTTCATCCACATTTCTTTCTATAATAGAATCGTTATTTTCTGCCTGTTATTTCAGTTCACACATTTCTACTGATTCCCCTTCCTCATTTAGATTGCATATCATTACAATACACCCTTACTTTCTCAAAACGCCTACTACACATTAGATTCTGAACTAAGCCTAGCGCTAATGCAGTATTGATTTTCCTTTTTTTTTAATTTGCTTGTGACCACCCACTCTCAACGCGCCTGCGGATCCCCTCTTCCTTTCCCGAGCACACCGTGTATCCGAAAGCTTAATCCGCACCCCATGAAGTCGTTCTAGCATTTTCGACCCTCATTGTCCCACTCACTACCAGCATACCCACCCTTCCAGAATTTCCCCAGCTAAAATATTACTACTGTAACTTTGCTAGATTACACACGCCGCTGTCCGTCTTTTGAGACTTACGTACCTCATCATAACTTTACCTGCAACTTCACCTCTACTTTATGGTTGTTTTGACATCTGAGCCCGCCCGCTCATCCCCCGCCCTTCGTCTTTGTATAGCATGCTGCACCCTATACTCAGTTACTGACTTCCCCTAGACCCTGCTCAGAACAATAACTATCATTTAAACTTGCATGCACAACTGAAAGCAGAATTCCGTTCAAAACAATTTTAAGCAACATAGCCCCGATACCAGTAAACCGAGACTACAGCTTTTCTCTACATGCATTCAAGTTCTTACTGTCTAAAGTGGAGTCGCCAGTGTAGGGGCCCCGGATTTTAGGGTCCCAAATTTTTTGGTCACCTTTCCCAAACCGTCCATAGGTCAAGTTAGACCTAAAAAATTGGCTTAAGGAAAGGTGAAATGGACTTTTTTAGAAGTATTTTGCAAAAAAAATAGGAGCGCAAGAATTTCAGTCGCGCTAGCGTGGTAGCTNACTAAGAGCGTCTGTAAGCTAAGCTAAAGACGACTAAACCTTAATTAATGACATTCTAATTTAAAGAATATAGTTAATAAATGTTTTTTGACCTTTTTTGGTTTAACTCAAACAAAACTAGTATTAAGTTAATTATTGTTAATGCTTATGAGGATTAAAAGATCATAGGCGAATTTTTTTTTTTTGNATTTTGGTGTTTTTTTTTGTTTTTTTAATTATCTTTTTTCGAGTGAGATAATAATATACGAATACGGACGATGCTAGTAAGGAGTCACCAATGAGTTTTAGGAACTAAACTCATAAACCGTGTATTTAGGTTAGATACGAATGGGACTCGATNGTTTTTTTTTACAAAAAAACGAAAGAATTTCATTCATTAAGGAAAATGAGATTGTTAGCTCCACCTAGAATTTAAAAATAAACTCATTAAATTCTACAAAAAAGAATTGAATCAGTAAATCCTCGAAATATTCAAATTATGTCAATAATCTTAACAAATAAATGTTTGAAATGATTGATACGATTTAAATTTCTTGGTGAATAATGGAAGTATCAAGTTAGTCTTAAAAAAAAAAAAGATTTTATTCCTAACATGATGTTATTGACAATCCTTATATTTAATGACTTTCCGNGGGCGAAGGTACTAACATGACGGAGTGCGTCGGGTTAGCCCATAGGCGGCCATTACTAGTTTCCTCTTAACCGTACATAAGTTACATTTATAATCACACAAAATATCAATTTACAAAATTCACAAAAAAAAGCATTAAATTGTTAGTGATAACACAAAAGNATTCTAAATAGACAACATTAATAGTATTCTATATAAGAACAGAATAATGCTAATGAAGTCTTTGTAAGGAAAAGATTTTAGTGAATCATTTTATTTGAAGCAGGTTAATAAAATCTTTTAATAAATAAATGCAAAATTCTAAAGTCTCCTAATCATGAAGAATAAAATAACAGCATAAAGGAAAGTAAAAAAGAAACAAAATCACAAAAAAAAGGAAATAAAATCATAAAAAAAGGAAACAAGATCACGAAAAAAAGAAAAGAATAAAAAATCGAAATACAAGCAATGAGGTTCCCTAAACCAAGGTTTTATGTCCTCTAGGGTTAAGCTCTAAAGGTCAATCCAAAGTGTCCTACATCTAAGGAGTGTGCTCCAACACTTTGCGGTGTGATAACCGTTAGATATGGAGTGTCTCCCCTCCAAGTACCATGGGCAACTTGGAATCGATGTAGTTGGGATAAGGTTGCATTTTGCTCGGTTTCTTAGAGACCATGGGCCCCACCAAGTCAACGGTTCCTTCCCGAAATGTAATGTTATTATGGTGATCCTAAGGCATGTTTCAAACACATGGAAGCCAAGTGTTTATCACATGTATGNACTGTAGGGGCCCCGGATTTTAGGGTCCCAAATTTTTTGGTCACCTTTCCCAAACCGTCCATAGGTCAAGTTAGACCTAAAAAATTGGCTTAAGGAAAGGTGAAATGGACTTTTTTAGAAGTATTTTGCAAAAAAACAGGAGCGCAAGAATTTCAGTCGCGCTAGCGTGGTAGCTTGACAGAGTTTGTCACGCTGACTGTGCAGTGCTACAAAGTTTGTCACGCTGCAGGTGTAGCGCGGCAAGCTTTGTGACGCTGCGACGTTAGCGCGACAAAGTCTGTCGCGCTACGCTATTTTGGTGTTTTTTTTTGTTTTTTTAATTATCTTTTTTCGAGTGAGATAATAATATACGAATACGGACGATGCTAGTAAGGAGTCACCAATGAGTTTTAGGAACTAAACTCATAAACCGTGTATTTAGGTTAGATACGAATGGGACTCGATTAAGGGACGTTTGTCTAAATTGCACGGAAATCCTCTCCGATCCCATGGGGATGACTCCAAGTTGTGGTCGAGCGAACCAAAGATTGGACTCGGGGCGAAGGTACTAACATGACGGAGTGCGTCGGGTTAGCCCATAGGCGGCCATTACTAGTTTCCTCTTAACCGTACATAAGTTACATTTATAATCACACAAAATATCAATTTACAAAATTCACAAAAAAAAGCATTAAATTGTTAGTGATAACACAAAAGACTAATTAATTTAACTCAAACCGTTATTAAAATTGATTTAGGGAGCCTAACATGATTAGATTTGTCCGAAAGAATCATCTTGATTAACCGTTGCAAACAATCAATTTAAGTCCTTTAACAATAATAACGTGATAAAGTAGTAAATAAATAGTGAAACAACAACTTAAAAGTCCATAAACATGATTTTTAGGGCTTTCAGGAAACATACCACTTCTCCTTTGAAGATTGTCTTCGTCGAGTATTTATTTGGGCGAAATTCCGAATTATTGTTTCGATATTATTAAAATTTGTAGCCACTTTTTAGTAAATAAATAACAAATAAAATAATAAATAATTATTATAAAAAAAACAAGGTTGTTAAAAGCAATAATCGGATTATTTAAGTATGAGGGAGAAAGTGAGTTAAAAAAAAATGTGTCGAGAAATGAAGGAAATGAGGGTTTTTATAACAGCGTGGGAACCCTAATCGCGTTGGGCTGCTAGCGTAGTACGCCGAATCGCGCTGGCCCAGTAGCGCAGGGAACCCTACCACGCTACTAGGGTAGCGTTGTTAGCTTAGTCACACTGAGCTGTCAGCATGACTAAATTAACCGTGCTACTTTTTTTAAAAGATCTTTTTTATTATTTTTTTTATTTATTTATTAATATTATTATTATTATTATTATTATTTTATTTTATTCATTTATTTAAAATAATAAAAGAGGAATTGGGATAAAAAGGTCCGTTAAATAAGAATGAGATATATTTTTAAGCCCAAGTATACTCGATTATCCAATCTTCTAGAGAAATGAGTTTTTTAATTATCATAGAGTCTTGCCGTGGGACAGGGGACTAAATTAGGTGTCTACAGTAAGTACTTTCCATTATTTTGACTTTGTTTAAGTGGTGTTGTTGTAGTGTCTTAAGGAAAATTCGTGCAACCCCAATAGGATCGATGCCTAAGTTGGTGCATGTAGAGGTAAATTTGCATAACTTTAGCTACTATTTTTTTTTTGTGTTTGTAGCTTGTTCATCTTTTAACTTCTTTCTTTGTTAACTTGTACCTTGTGTGACACTATCACTACAAGATAACAACTATTTTGTGACGGACAAATTCCGTCGCAAACTTAGCACATTCCGTCGCAAAATCCCATTTGCGATGGAATTCCGTCGCAAAACGTCCGTCGCTAAAATTTTTGTCGCAAATTTCCAAATTTGCGACGGAAACACTAGTAGAAAATATAGCTTATTAGTATCGTTTTTTATGACCTATTTGTATCGTTTTACAAAAACGATACAAATAGACAGTCTATTAGTATCGTGTTTTTACAAAAACAATAGTAATAGTGGTTTTTTAAATATAAAAAAATAGCTATTAGTATCGTTTGTTTTCAAAAAACGATACTAATAGCGATTTTTGAAAAGAAAAAAAAAATAAAATCACAATTGTAATGAAATAATAATACTAATAACCAAAAAATAAAATTATTATAACAAATACTATATTAAATTGATGAATAACAATAATAAATTATTACAAAGACATTTTTTTTTTGTGTGCAAATGTAAGAGTTTTATTAAAAACCAAGAGAAAAAGTACAAACTACAAGCCTGGAAGATTGGGAGGTTGACTCAACCTTACCAAAATCAGCTCAAAACAAACTAACACAAAGCAGCAAACAAGGAAAACATCCAAAAAACAATCAAAATAAACAACTAAACACACTTCAACCACCCTGCCACACCACCAACCCAACCACTAGACCACTACCAGCACCCACACCAGTACTGCATAACCTGCACCCACTGCAAACCAAACTGTTTTCTTCTGTCCAGCTTCATAAATGTTGCACTGAGAATATATCTGAGCACAGCAGGAAAAGCACAATAAAAGCATTGTAATTACAAAGAGCTAACAAAAGAGATGCTATCTTAGAGGTCATAGAGCAGAAGTAAGGAAACTGAGATTCTACACTGCCACAGACAACATATATACCCCAGTCATGCTATCATCAACATGAGATGGATCTACTCCAATGAGCATTGTTTTGTCATGCTGAGTGAAATAACACCTGCAGGGGCAGAGCAGAAGAAAAATTGAGCCAATTCATTGTAACTAGATTACAGCTAGATGCTTGTAAAAAAATTCAAATAACATTCCGTCACTTGTTCTCCAAGCATTTCTTTAATTCTTGGAGTCATGGTTTATAATTTTATATAATGCAGTTGATGTTAACTTCCTGAAGTTCAGTTAGAAAGCTCTATATAGGTTAGCCGGGACAATTACTTGTAAGTAGTAGAGCATTAGTTACATTTGCCTCAAAACTAGACGTTTTGGGGTGAACTAGCATTGCCAAGGCAATGAAAATTGTTTTTCTTCACAAATTTAGATACAAATTCATTCAATCCGTCCACAACTTAATGGCCATCTACCAACATAATGTAAAAGACATGTTTAGAATGAGGAAAAAGAAAGTAGAATAGTCTGACATTTATAATTCACGTAGAAAGAGCTGGAGATTAATAGAGTCACCTAAATACAGTGATATCCGTGCTTTGTCTGGTGATATCAATGAGACCATCGTCATAATCACGCCGGGAGCAACGATCAATCCAGATATGCTTAGAATTAGGCTTGATTTGAATCCCATCAACATCATGGCCCCTTCCGCCTTCAAATTCTAAATTGCAAATGATTACATGCTCACATTCGTTGAGTCTTAACCCCTTTCCTGTGAACTTAATCCTTTGCCCACGACCATCAATTGTCTTATAAGAAGACACATTCAAGTAGGACTTGAGCTCAATGGTGTCTGAAACTTGAAAGACAATCCAGAGTGGTTCTTTTTTTCGACAAGCTACTCTAAGCGATCCAGGCCCGTCGAAAAAACACAATAAAATCAATTAAAAGGGTTGAAAAATGATGAAATGCGATAAAAAATCCCAATTCATAAAAGAGAAAAAAAAAGTTATCTTATTTAGGGTTAAGCCTCAGAACAATCAACACAAAAAAATCGACGAAAACAAAATTAATTAAAAGGGGTTGTAAAATGAAACAATACGAAAAAAACCCAGTTCATAGAAATTGAAACAATGATGAATAACAATAATAATAACAGTAAGAACATGAAAAGAAGGAATTTTAAGGATCCATTGAAGGGTCAATTAATGAAAGAAGAAGAAGGGCAAAGAAGAAGGAGAATGGCCAAAACAGAAATTGATGCTGCCCAATCTGCCTTAGAGAGTAGTATCACTGCTATACTGATTTGCTTGTTGTTATGAGATTGATTATAAAATTTTCACAAAATTTTCTGCTTCACTGATTACCATCCAACATACATAATAACTACGGAGTACATAAACTCTCCTATCAATCATTCTTCCCACACAAACCAGCCAAAAACATCCAAAAAATGGCAACTTTGTCCTTGTTGTTTGTAGAGTAGGCTTAAATATTTTTGAGAGGATGTTAAAATTGTTTGGCTTTAGCGTAAATATTTTTGAGAGGATGTTAAAATTGTTTTGGCCATAGCTATAACAATCTAGAGAGCCACATTAAAACAAAAGGCCTTGATAATGCCAACCATTATGATTTCATGTAACCAGAAAATAGTTGATCGTCTTTTACACAAGGAAATAAAAAAATTAATAAAGTGCTATAGACATCCTATAATAGTAATGCATAGTGTCAGACAAATGACTTTCCCTTAAGAGCCATAAAATCACTATAAAACGCCTACTACACATTAGATTCATGAACTCAAGCCTATGCGCTAATGCAGTATTTATTTTCCTTTTTTTTTAATTTGCTGAACTCAAGTTGGCTACTTTGAGCAGTATCTAAAGCTTAAGACCAAGAGTGTTAGCATTGCCATTGTCACAATACAGAACCCTTCCATAATTTCAGCTAAATTACATGTAATTTTTGATAGAAAGGGTAGACCGTACCATACACGAACTTCATATAAATGTTGTTCTTGAGGTATGGCTCTAAGAGGTTATAATTATGACTTCCCTAGACCCTGGTCAGAACAAAACTACAATACTTGATGCAAAGAAAGCAGAATGTTCAAACAAAGAACAGTATACCAGTAAACAGATACTAAAGCAATGATCAATTAAACGACAATGACATTTAAGCAACTGACATTGATCATCAAATAACAACATAAACTTTATAAACCCAAAAAATTAAGGAAAAGTTGCATTCTCACAAACCTGCTTTACAGAAATGGGGAACGTCAGCTTGCCAGAAATCTCCGGTGTTTTGACAATCTCCTTCATATTCTCTCTCCAACTCCTACAAACACCAGCGCAAGCAACAACGTTCTTTCTAAGCGGCCAACTACTCTCAGATGTCTCGATTCTCATAAGCACATCCCTCAACAGCTCAGGTGGCATGTTAGCCCAACAACTCTGCTTCAAACCGTCAACTGCGGCCAAGTTATCTTGAACAACCCTGTGAGACCTTGACCTAAAGCCATTCCCCAATTTCACATCAAACCCTCTCCTAGACCTACTCCCAAATTCCTCCTTCATATCCTGTAGTATGCTTCTAAAAAACATTGCTACTACCGTACTACGTTTGCTATATAACTTCCCTTTGGTATAAGAATCACTTTCCCATACATCACTCAATCTTAAGCTTCAAATTTAAACTGATATAACAACAAAATCACCATCCAAAAATATCACACCCCCAAAAACACTAATTACCCAAGAATTGATCCATCCACATAAGAAAAAGAAGCTCATAGATTGATCTGAAAATATAGCTAACTAACACTAATTAAACAACCCAATTAAATCCAAACTTTTTTCAATCCACAACAGAAATCCCATATGTTTTTTCTTTTCAATTTCAATTCGTCCACAACTTCAGCAACAAAAGAAGAATACCCAGATCTAGTAAATTAAGCACCTCACATTTCTCAAACCAGAAAAAACAGCACATAAAACTTGAAACATAAACTACAAATTGAGGAAATTAAGGTTGGTTACCAACTATAAGTACAGCAACAAACATCAAAAGAAAAGGAAATACATCATCCCATCATTTTAAGGAAGGTGAAAAATGGGGTTATTTGCAAATTGGGTATTACAAAAGTTAGTTAGATAAGGAGAAAGAAAAGGGTGTTTGAACCCAAGATTTTAGGGTTTGGAGAAGCTAATACATCTGACTATATGAGTGTTGCCCTTTGCTGTTTCTTAGCGGTTATGACTAAGGACAAAGCAGATTGATGATTTGGGGGTTTCGAATGGGGTTTCATGGCGCTGTTTTGGGGGTTAACAGCAATGATTTGGTGGTGGCGAATCGACGAAGAAGGAGAATGGTGAAGAACAGGAAGGAGAATGGCGAAGAAGTTAGAGGGTTTTTGGGTTAGGTTAGTTTGTGGGAGAAGGGAGAATGGTGAACAACAAGAAGTGTTGGTTTAATTTTTTGGCGACAAAATAGAATAAGGGTTTGTCGATATTTTGCGAGGGAATTTTGTGACGGAATTAATTCCGTCGCAATTTGCGAGGGATTATTCCGTCGCAAAAATAAAATTCCGTCGCAAAAAGTATTTGGTAATCTGATTTGGTTTGTCACTTTTTTGCGACGGCTATTTCCGTCGCAAACAAGGGGATTTCCGTCGCAAGTTTGCGACGGAATTGAATCCGTCGCAACAAAAAAAAGTCGCTATTTTCCCGTTTTCTTGTAGTGTATTTGTATTTAGTGTGCCCAACAACAAAACAGCGTTGAGTGTGGTTACTACGTGATGCGAAACATGCTGGACATCGTATCAAGTTGTACAAAATCAGATGATTTATGCACGGTATGATTTATACTAATTTTACTTATATGATTGGTGTTATATCTTATATCTTAATATGTTATGAACTGGAATTCTAATATGAAATGAAGATTGTAATATTAATTGAAAGCTTGGGCTGAAGTTGATGGATAATTATTGAAAATTCAAGGATAAGTATGACTTGAGGTCATAAGTCTCTGATCGCGCTAGTATCATCAGAAGTTGTGCTGAAGCTAGTACCGTCTGAAGCTGAATAGGGACATTTTTGTTGTCCTGAACAACTTCTGCTATTGTTGTACAGCTTCAGAACAGAACTGCTTGTTCTAATAAGTTTATGTTATTGTTTTTTCTTGTTCTACAACAACATGGTTGTTGTTATTTGTTGTTCAGAAGCTATACGTGTTTAATTTTCTGTTCTAAAACAATATACTGGCTAATAAGTTGTTGTTAGTTGTGTTTTTTTGTTTTGTTGTTATGCATGTGCCACCTTAATTGAACTTGTGTTGTTTTAGTGTTGTTTGCTTGGAACATAATTGGTCTAACACATCTTATGTACCGTGTATATGTGTGTTGAAGGTCGTGAGCTCGGCAAATCGACAAGGTCCTTTTACCGTTCGTGAAATTGATGAAGTCCGAGAGAAGTTAGCTTCATTCATTGCATTATATTGTTTAGAGTAACAGTCCAACTTTATTAATTAGCATGTTAATGTGATACATTTATATATAATTAAATGTGAGGATATATATATCTCCTACGAACTCGTAATTATGTAATCAAGTGTATTTTGGATTACCCTTCGGTTGCTTTCTCTGGAGGAGAGCTGTGCAGGTAGTGCATTATGCAGGTTAGGTTTATGGCTGTGAGGTTCAGGCTTGACTACAGGATGTTTTGTGCAGTTTGCTTAGATCATGGTGCAGAGATCAGTGCAGGTCTGTTGTTTTATGGCTACTTCCAGTAAGTAGCCATATAAGCAAAAATTGGTTAAATTAATTAATATATACGAAAATACAAAAAAAACACACACACACACACACCTTTTACTCCGGTTCTTTGAAGAAAACCGGATAAAAAAACCCAAAAAATATGAGCAAAAATTGGTTTTATGCTCCGGTTGTCTGGAAAAACCGGAGCAAAAAGTCATATTTTTAAAGCCAAAAATTGATTTTATGCTCCGGTTGTTTGGAAAAATCGGAGCATAAAATCAATTTTTGCGGAAATTGATTTTATGCTCCGGTTGTTTGGAAAAACCGGAGCAAAAAGTCAATTTTTTGGAGCGAAATATTTTTTTCTTTAGGGGGGAAAATGATTATTTGCTCCAGCTTTGAAACAACTGGAGCAAAACATAGACTATTTACTCCAGTTGGAACCGGAGCATTAAGTAAAAGATGTTATTGCTTCTACGGCACCTACTCCAGCCTAAAACCGGAGCATAAGGGTGGTTTTTTACCGGAGCAAATGAAGGTTTTTCCACTAGTGAAGAAAATCGAATTACTTGCTTTCCTAATTTAGTTCTAGACTCCTAACAATTTGGAAAACTATCCAAAAAAACTTATGGATAAGATTTACAAGTTGAAAACTCACTTAACCACATCCTAATAAAAGATAAACACGGACAACATACACAACAAACAAAACACGACGTTTTGGTTGATCCTTCTGCGTCATTGTTATGTTCCTTCAAGAAACTTATCAAGTTTCAATATTTAAACCAATAAGCCTTTAAGCACGTGTCTCCCATGCATGGTAGAATCTTAAGGCTCAAAACAATATCCATAAATGGGAAAACCCTATCAACTGAAGTAGGAGAAAAACCATAGGTAAAACAAACTTATTCCACTTAATCCACCATTCTTTCCATTGAAACTTGCGTGACTATTGTTAGACCCAATTAATGCAACAATGAACTTGTTGATGCTTAAGACCAAGCCATTCTAAAGATCCAACTCCTTTCACCTCTAAGTGGCTTAATAATTCTTTTGGTTCCACTGGTAACTCTCTTGTACCCATTTCATCTTCTGACACTTGTTGCTCTTGGAACTCCCGTGAACTTATTCTTGGATCAAGTGCCCATTAGGGGCAATTGTTGAGGAAGGAAACCTGTTCGATGCGAAATCAAAATATTTAAATATAATAAGTAATTTTTAATGTTGATGAGTTTATGTACAAGTACGTAGTTGTGACAGTGGTAAGAAGTATGTGTTGTTTATTCTTTTATTTTGTTGTTCAGGTTGTTGTGCATAGTCTCTACTATTTATGTACGCAGCTTTGCAGATTGTGTGTGTTTTGTGTGCATGGATTTTTCTTTGACTTGGCCCTTCGAAGACCCATTTCGATAGCGAGTTGTAGTCTAAAATAAAGAGAAATCTACAGGTATGGGTGAGCAATCATGCTGGGATTGAGTGATGAGTGCTTGCGTTGTTGCTTTCGTTACTTGTGTGGACATGTTGCTTACTTTTCTTGTTGACTTTTGGATTTTCAAAGTTTTGAAAGTTTATTTTGTTATTGAAGGGTTGATGTTTCGGTTCCCAGTTGCAATAAAGTTTCATTTGAATTTGTTTTGTAAGTTATTTTGAGTTTTATTTTGGTTTTAAAAGTATAAGGACTTCCGCTGTAGTACTTTGATAATTGCCTTAGTTGCTATCACAGTGGCGGTAGTACTTTGGTTTTTCCGAGATATTTAGGAGGTATTTATGTTGTCTTATTTAATATTTAAATTATGTTTTATGAAAATAGCCTGGATATAATTAGGAAATTGCAGGGTGTTACAAAGTGGTAACCAAAGCTTATGTTATTGCTTTCATAGCATGTAGGATAGACTTTTTGTATTTTCCTTCATGTATTTTAGTGAATGTTTGAAAGTGTTATATACGTGGATAGTTATGTGTAGAAGAAATTATTTGTTAGACACCAAACCCTTCTTGTTGTGGAACTGTTTATTTTAGTTTTGTTGTGTTGGGAAGGATGGGTCATTTGTTTTAAGTGTTGTTGCATGATGTTGGATCATTTACCTAGTAAGCAGACCCTTTTGGGAACTTTTTAACAAAAGGACTATGAGAGTCCACCTCATATGTGTGGAAGATTCGTTTCTATGGTTTATACATGAGTTCTATGCTGAACCAAAAGGAGTGGGATCTACCTGGTTGTGTGCCTGCCTTGATCATAAGTTGTTTTCCTAACTGTCCACCTTACTGGGATATAAAGGCAAACTTCGATGATTTCCATTTTGTTGGAGGACATCCAAATTATGTTAACCATAGGGATCGAAATGGTTAATGGGGTTGTGAAGTCCAGTTCAGGTAAAGAGTTCCCACCCACATCCGTCCTAAAAGTTCCAGAGAATGTTGTAATGAATTAAAATGAAGCTGCTTCAGGTTCTCCAGGTTGTGAGTTGAAGGATAGTTTACGCTATCAGATTGACGATCCAGATCTGGTAATACCATTGTTTGTGGACTTAGTGACTGATTCCGAGGAAGAAGAAGAAAATGAACTTGATTCCTAAGAGGACATGGATGGAGATACCGAGGAAGATTCGGAGGACGATGTTGAAGATGAAATTGAGGATGATCCTGAATTTATGCCTGAGAAATATGTTATGGCTAGCGACAAGCATGACAATGTTAATATTTGAGAATATGTGTTTAGGGATACGAGTTTATATTAAAATTATGCGGTCTAGTATTGTTAACGTTTAAAGGATGTTGGGCCTTTTAGATTGTTATTTCTTTGAAGAATAAGTGGCAATAAGCCATAAGAAGCCTTTAGAAAACTAAGCACTTGAGAACTATTGTGGGAATAAAAGAATAAAATGAGTTAGTTTTTATGGAATTGTGTCTCAAGTAGAGCAAAACAAAGGGATTTTTTTTATTATGTACTTTAGTTATTTGAATGGTTGTGTAAACAATCAAAATTAACTAAATCAGTCTCTCTAAAGGAATAAAAATTACCTTTGTGGGACGAATTGAAAAGGTGCATTCATGCCATATTATAAGTTTTGTATTGTTTTAACTTAGAGTAAGACGTAGTTTAATAAAAAGGTATGTTCCTCTACAGGAGAGATAGGATGGTAGAGCGTAACAACAATAAGCTGAATAAAGTAGTGAGCCAATTGGCAACTGTAGCTCAACAGTTAGCCGCTAGAGGAAATAGTAATGGAGACGAGGGGGACTTTTCAAGAAAATTGCTCAATGTAAGCCACCTACATATCAAGGAGAACCCAATCCAACTGTTTTAGAGGGATGGCTAAGAGAGTTCAACAAGTTGTTTGGTGCGGTTGAGTATCTACAAGAATCTAAGGTAAACTATGCAGTTTACTACCTGAGGGGAGAAGCGGATCTTTGGTGGTCACAGAATGAAGCTGTGATCAGGGCGTTGCCAGGATTCAATTGGACTACGTTTTAGGAGCAGATTCGCAAGAAGTTCTACCCTGTGTTTTTTCAAAAGCAGAAAGCGGATGAGTTTTTGGAGCTCAAGATGGGGAGTATGTTGGTTACTGAGTACTACTCGAAGTTTATAGAGTTGTCTAGGTTTCCTAGGGAGGCTGTAGCAACAAAAAAGCTGAATGCTAGTCGTTTTGAGAGAGGGTTGCCCATAGATATTTAGTTGCAACTAGACGGGTATAGACACCTATAATTGGTCCCACCTAATGGCTGATGATTATCATGGACCACGTCCCAAACACGTCCGATTCCTGAAAGCCGATTGCTTGAAAATAAATATATAACTAACAAAAGTTCTCGAAAGGGGTCAACCGATGATGAGTTATAATGGTTGACATACGCTTTAAAATAATTTTATAATTTTCATTTTCATATTAGCTTTATTTTCACTTCATCTTTATAATTTCATTTGCAAAAATAAAAGAAATTAATTTAAGTGTATGATGTGACAAGATTCGACAAACTTTATTTTCATTTTCATTTTAAGTGAAAATAAAAGAAAGCCGATTGCTTGAAAATAAATATATAACTAACAAAAGTTCTCGGAAGGGGTCAACCGATGATGAGTTATAATGGTTGACATACGCTTTAAAATAATTTTATAATTTTCATTTTCATATTAGCTTTATTTTCACTTCATCTTTATAATTTCATTTGCAAAAATAAAAGAAATTAATTTAAGTGTATGATGTGACAAGATTCGACAAACTTTCTAGAAAGGTTTGTTCACTTTATGACAACTCTAGGTTATGGAAGTGCATAAATAGTTATGTGGAAGTGAATTTCATATAATTTCCATAATATATCGAAATATTTCAGTTTATGTAAGTAAATATGCGAAATACGGAAGCATCGAAGATCCTCAGCATGAAAACTGGAAATTAGGGGCTTGAGCGCCACAACACAGGGGAAGCGCCTAGAAGCCCAGCAAGTGCCTAGGCTCCCAAATAGCCTGCACATAGCGCTCACTAAGCGTCCTGGCGCTCACTTTGACTGTGCTGGTGCAGGTTGTGCATTCTGGCGCTCGCTGCTGTGCGTTCTGACGCTCCTCTAGCATCCTGGCGCTCGCTTACGTCACTTCCAACACTATAAATACCCCCCTCCTTCGACCATAACTTCGACATCTTCTCATTCACTTCTTCTCTACTCACATACTCACTCTCTCTACTTCGTTTCTTTCTCTCTCTAAACTTCTCTCAGTTTTTATGCCCTACTTCGAAAACTGTGCATTTCACAAAACACATAAATTATTATTATTATTATTATTATTATTATTATTATTATTATTATTATTATCATCATCATCATCATTTTTACTATTACTACTATTACTATTACTGTTACTATTACCATTATTATTTGTTATAAATATTGATATATTGTGGATGCCCATTATATTCCTTATGTATTTAGAATATTCCCGAAAGTGGGGTTAGTTTATAGGAAGCCTTATTGCTTGTATATATATATCCCCTATTATTGAATAAGAAGACAGATCTATTCTTCTCCCCACATATACTCTCTATTAAAACCCTATTTTCATAACACGTTATCAGCACGAGCTCTACAAAAGAAAGACTATTATCTTGCAAAAAAAAAGGTACGATACTCTAGTTTCCACTCCGTAATGCTTTACTCAATAATTCTGTAAGTTTTGTATAATATATTACTATTAATTGTGATTACCATGAGTTGTGACTAATTGAGAATTTTATATTCATATATGACATATATATTACTTCTTTCATGAATGTCGGTAGTTTGTTTTTTTGTTGATGCAATGGGTATTGGTAGTTTGTGTCTATACAATAGTGCATTATTTTAATTATTTCCTCAATCTGGATTGCTTAGGTATTAATATAGATATATTCCCATAAAGTTTTTTTGATGCAAGTACTTCGTACTGATTGTATAGTTATGATAGTTTAATTCGTTTCTCGATGAATTTCTATATGATCTTACTTTGTTTTGGGTATTAATATGTACTCCGTATTGTTTGAATAATTGTATAATCCCATAAAACCGTGTAATCTCTAAATAAATACCCCAACTAATGATGTAAAACAAGGGTAAATCTAGGACAACCACAAAAATATAAGTTACGTATTTTTATAACTAAATGAAACAAGTGATGATCATGTACAGTGGACTCACGAAATAACTATGAGAATATAAGTCATTAAAACTTGTAGTTATTACTTGTTATTTTGTTAACATATACTATCGCTTTTGCTTTTGCGCTAATATTTTATAAGACGAAGCAATAATAATTGGTTAACATGAGGTGTTGAAATAATTGTCAAATTAGATACAAACTGTTAAAACCTTTTAAGTTTGCAAATCACCTTAAACAAATACATGTGGTTGAATCTAAATTATTAAATGATTATTTTAACTTGAGGTAAAGTCAGACAATCACACTACTATATCTTTATAGTGACAAATATTGAATTCTTTCAGTAGCTAATAATTTTAGCTTCAAATAGTGGTCTAATTTGCTGTTCCAAAAATCTATGGTAATTTTCAATACACGTTTAGTGGTTTCAATACCACATAGACGTTTTGAAATAAATTATTGAGTTATTATTTTCATATAAAATCCTTAGTATATACGCCCAATTAGCCACTTACCCCATAATTGTTATGTTCGTTGAGGCAGACTAAACTAATGGATTAACAAACGTCATTGTCCTTGGCTCTCTCTATAATGTATCCATGCATCCTAGATATGACTCATAAGTGTTCATCTAATTGTTTATATAGTATATATACATATTAATTAATACTCGCTTGTCATATACAAATCCACAAAATTTTTCATTATTGTTTTTTTTTTACTCAATTTTCATCGGTTCGTGGCATATATGTATTTATTATATTATATAAAAGTTTCTGATTTGCAATATTATTTTGATATAGTAAATTATGCCAAACCTAGAAAAACTTGAATTTGCAGCCCTTGATATTACTGGAAAGAATTATTTGTCTTGGGTATTGGATGCTGAAATTCATCAAGATGCAAAATATCTTGGAAAAACTATCAAAGTAGGAAATCAAGAAAACAGCCAAGACAAAGCTAAAGTTATGATATTCCTTCGCCATCACCTTCATGAGGCTCTTAAAACTGAATATTTAATTGTGAAAGACCCAATGGTGCTTTAGAATAATTTAAAGGAAAGGTACGACCACAAGAAAAATGTTATCCTCCCTTGAGCTCGTTATGAATGGCTAAATTTAAGATTACAAGATTTTAAATCAGTAAGTGAATATAACTCAGCCATGTTCAGAATCTCTTCAAAATAGAAATTATGTGGAGAAAAAATAACTGATGAGGATATGTTGGAAAAAACATATACCACTTTTCACAAGGATAATCTCTTATTGAGTAAATAATATCGTGGGAAAAGGGTTTTAAAAAATATTCTGAATTGTATCTTGTCTCCTGGTGGCTGAACAAAATGATGATCTTTTATTGAAAATTCATGAATCACGATCAACTAGCACTTCTCCATTCCCTGAAGTGAATGCTACATCCCACAATGAGATACGAATTAACAATAGAGACCCTGCCGGTAGTAGTGGTCGTGGTCGTGGTGGAAGTCGTGGCCGCGGAAGAAGTCGTGGCTAGTATAGAGGTAGAGGTGGTCATTTCAAAAACGATTTTTCTCACCAGAAGTGGGATAATGAGGATGGTGGTAAAAAGCATGAGAAGGCTAAAAGTGAGGCTATGTGCTAACGTTGTGGAGGAAAGGGCCACTGGTCTCGTATATGTCGTACACCAAAGCATCTTCTTGACTTTTATCAGCAGTCTTTGAAAAAGAAAGGAAAGAAAGTGGAGACTAACCTGGTATATGAAGATGGCAAAGGTGATTTTGATAATGGTGATACAACTCACCTGGAAGTTGCAAGTTTCTTCACCACCCCTGAAGGGAATAATTAAGTCAAAAACAATTATGACTATTAGCAAATAAAGATTTAGTAGCTCACATTCGTAATTTAGCTAGAATAATTTATGTTATTTACTTTGCTTTTGTTATTTTATGCATGAACTTGATAGTACAGTATTTTGTTTTGTGCTTTAAGACTTTGTTACTCTAAACTTATTTTAGTTATTTTGAATGTTTGGATATTTTAGGATATGTTATTTACTTTCTATTATTTTATTTGAAGAACATGAATGCTCTCCAAGCTCAATTAACAATAAATGGTGAAGAAATATGTCTACCAGATAGTGCAACTACTCATACGATCCTTAAAAATAAGAGATATCTTTCTCAATTGATGATGAATAATATAAGTGTGAATACTACATCCGGTAATACAAACATTATTGAAGGCTCCGGAAGAGCAACTATATTGATGCCTATGGGAACAAAATTCGAAATTATTGATGCTTTGTACTCCCCTAAGTCTCAAAGAAATTTATTGAGTTTTAAAGATATACGTCAAAACAGATACCATATTGAGACTATAAGGGACGGAAATAATGAATTCTTTCAAATTACGAGTATAACCCAATGCACTAAGCATGTTTTGGAGAGATTATCTACACTCTCCACTGGTTTATATTACACAAAGATTAATGTTATTGAGACATATGCTATCGTTAACCAGAAGTTTACAGATTGCTTCATAGTTTAGCATGACCAGTTAGGCCATCCCGGTTCATCAATGATGTGAAAAATAATTGAAAATTCACATGGACATTCTTTGAAGAGCCAGAAGATTCTTCAAAATGCTTATTCTTGTGCTGCTTGCTCCCAAGGTAAGTTAATAATTAGGCCATCAGCAGCAAAAATAAATTATGAATCTATTTCTTTCCTTGAACATATACAAGGAGACATATGTGGACCAATACATCCACCATGTGGACCATTTAGATATTTTATGGTTTTAATTGATGCATCGACTAGATGGTCACATGTGTCCTTACTATCAACCCGTAACGTGGTATTTGCGAGGTTACTTGGTCAATTTATAAGATTACGAGCATAATTTCCAGATTTTCCTATTAAGAATATATGTTTGGATAATGCTGGTGAATTTACTTCATAGGCTTTTAATGATTATTGTATGGCTATTGGAATTCATGTTGAACATCCTGTAGCACATGTTCATACACAAAATGGTCTTACTGAATCACTAATTAAACGTCTTCAATTGATTGCTACACCATTACTTATGAAGTCGGATCTACCGATTTCTGCTTAGGGACATGCTATTCAACATGCTGCAGCACTGATTCGCATCATGCAAACCAGTAAACATAAGTTCTCCCCATCACAATTGGCTTGTGGTCAGGAACCAGATATTTCCCATCTAAGAATATTTGGATGTGTTGTGTACGTTCCAATTGCTCCACCACAACGCTCTAAGATGGGTCCTCAAAGGAGGCTGGGCATATTTGTCGGGTTTAAATCCCCATCAATAGGTAGATACCTAGAGCCATTAACAGGGGATTTATTTACTACTCGTTTTGCAGATTGTCACTTTAACGAGTTAGGTTTCCCAGCATTAGGGGGAGAGAATAAGCAGCTGGAAAAACAAAATTAGTTGGAATGAATCATTATTAAACCACCTTGATCTCATACTAAACCATGTGAACTGGAAGTTCAGAAGATAATTAATTTACAAAGCTTAGCAATTCAATTGCCAGACGCATATAATGTAGCACTTGATGTTATGAATGAAAAGGGGATCATGAGCCTAAGTCCATCGAAGAATGTAGGAAAAGAGATGATTGGCCAAAATGGACAGAAGCAATTGATGCAGAACAAAAATCACTTGCAAAGAGAGAAAAGTATCTGTGCCAGTAGTTCGTATACCTGAAGGTGTAAAACCAGTGGGATATAAATGGGTCTTTGTGCGGAAAAGAAATAAAAAGGTTGAAATTGTGAGACACAAAGCACGTTTAGTTGCACAAGGATTCTCACAAAGATCTGGTATTGATTTTGAGGAGACATATTCTACTGTGGTGGATGCAACTCTTTCAGATTCTTAATTAGTTTGGCAGTAAGACATGGAATTGATTTACGACTAATGGATGTTGTAACAGCTTACTTATACGGCCCACTTGATAGTGATATATACATGAAACTCCTGGAAGGTTTCAAGTTGCCTGAAGCAACTGGTTCGTGTTCTCGAGAACAACAATGTATTCAGTTAAATAGATCCCTTAATGGATTGAAACAATCAGGGCGTATGTGGTACAATTGCCTTAGTGAATATTTGTTGAAAGAAAACTACAAAAGTGATTATATCCGCTCTTGTATTTTCTTAAAGAAATTAGGGTCAGGTTTTGTAATTATTGCTGTCTATGTAGATGATTTGAATATCATTGGAACTGTAGAAGAGATTTCAATAACAGTGGAATACTTAAAAAAGGAGTTTGAAATGAAAGATCTTGGTAAGATAAAATTTGGTTTAGGGCTACAAATTGAGCACCTAAAAGAAGGTGATGTGAATTTTGTTATAAGCAAACGCCACTCACACAAGATAAACTTAGAGCACAAATTTGATAAAGCGACGCACCACAAATTTGAAGTTCTAAGGCGAATAATTGATAGAATTTGATTAAAGCAAAGCACCCTCAAATCCTAAAAACTATCCTCACGTGAGATAAAGCTCAAAAAGCACCACTCACTCGTCGAATTCTTCACAAGAATCCTCACAAATTTCTGTTTACTTACGTGAAACAATAAACCGGAAACAATGTGTTTTCAATCAATCTAATCTGAATTTTATTGATGTATTTTACATCCTATTTATAGCTAAACATATCACACAATATGTGAATATCCTAAACAAATCCTAACTACCCTAGATTTATGGTATAACAAACTAAGATTAGGATAACAAGATAATCTCTACAAAACCGGATACAATCTTGCGCCATATACTTGTAATCTGATTTTCTAGCCTAAATCTTAGATATTTTGAGAAACAAATCTAAGGACAATAGTGCCAACTAACTACTGAAGTTGACCAAGTCAAACAACACGAAAAACACCGTTGACAACGTTGCCCAAATCCTTCAAAATCTTTCAAAAAACCCGCCATATAACCCGCTATAGTTTCTTTGATTTTTATGGACTTCCATTTTCAAGAACTTCAAGAAACCCTTTGAGCTCGATCTTATTTCAAGAAACCTTCAATCTTGTGTTTCCCATGTTTGATCCATCAACCATGACTCTAAACTAAATAAGAAAATCACAAAACACCATATGGTAAAACCTTACAATGAAGGTGGGAAGAAAACCCATATAGCTCAACACTCCTAAACTACTAATATGCTTGCTTGATTTTTACGTGAGGAGACTTTGCATGTCACCATGCACACGTAAAAATTCACCCTAGTCAACCCTAAGAGTCTTGTGTCTCCATAAGCCACGCTCCCCATGGTTGCATCTTGTTTTGTCACCTTCTATCAAACCTTCGAGTTTTGCTCATTGATATTCGTATCATCCTCCTCTTCTTCAGAAGAGTTTGTCCTCAAACCTCGAAGTTGGTCATCAGGAACATAAGGAGCTAAATCACCAATGTTGAAAGTAGCATGACCTCCGTATTCTCCTGATAACTCTAATTTGTATGCATTGTCCCCCACCTTACTTATGATTTTGAACGGTCCATCACACCGAGGCATAAGCTTGTTCTTCCGTTGATTTGGGAACCTTTCCTTTCTCAAATGTAGCCAAACCAAATCCCCTTCCTTGTAAACATGTTGTGATTTGTGTTTGTTTGCTCGTGCCTTATAAAGATCATTTACCTTTTCGATTCTAGCCCTTACCTCTGCGTGAAGCTTCTGCATGTAATCTATCTTTGTCTTTGCTTCCTTATGTACCAACTCCCCTTTAGGAATACTTACAAAGTCAATTGGTAACTTAGGGTTGATTCCATAGACAATTTCGAAAGGTGAGTGTTTAGTAGCATAAGTAGGTGATCTATTGTAAGCAAACTCAGCATGAGCAAGTTTCAAATCCCAATCTTTTTTTGTGTCTTACTAACCAAACCACGCAACAGAACCCCTAGTGTACGATTGTTACCTCTGTTTGGCCATCTGTTTGAGGATGATAAGATGTGCTAAACAAAAGTTTCGTAATTATCAATCTCCAAAGTGACTTCCAAAAGTAGCTCATGAACTTTGTGTCTCTGTCACTTACAATGGTTTTTGGAACCCCATGTAACCTTATGATGTCTCGAAAATACAAGTCAGCTACATTCATAGCATCGTCGATCTTGTGACATGGTGTGAAATGAGCCATCTTTGAAAACCTATCAACCACATGGTTTGAGGATGGTGTGAAATGTACTATCGGTCTTGTGACATGGTGTGACATTCATGGTCTTCTGACATGGTTTGAGGATGATAAGATGTGCTAAACAATAAACCGGAAACAATGTGTTTTCAATCAATCTAATCTGAATTTTATTGATGTATTTTACATCCTATTTATAGCTAAACATATCACACAATATGTGAATATCCTAAACAAATCCTAACTACCCTAGATTTATGGTATAACAAACTAAGATTAGGATAACAAGATAATCTCTACAAAACCGGATACAATCTTGCGCCATATACTTGTAATCTGATTTTCTAGCCTAAATCTTAGATAATTTGAGAAACAAATCTAAGGACAATATTTCCAACTAACTAACTGAAGTTGACCAAGTCAAACAACACGGAAAACACCGTTGACAACGTTGCCCAAATCCTTCAAAATCTTTCAAAAATCCCGCCATATAACCCGCTATAGTTTCCTTTGATTTTTGATGGACTTCCATTTTCAAGAACTTCAAGAAACCCTTTGAGCTTCGATCTTTATTTCAAGAAACCTTCAATCTTGTGTTTCCCATGTTTGATTCCATCAACCATGACTCATAAACTAAATAAGAAAATCACAAAACACCATATGGTAAAACCCTATCAAATGAAGTGGGAAGAAAACCCATATAGCTCAACA
>PYUH01000171.1:1312048-1365512 GCA_016808085.1 Suaeda aralocaspica | reverse complement strand
TTGCGCCATATACTTGTAATCTGATTTTCTAGCCTAAATCTTAGATATTTTGAGAAACAAATCTAAGGACAATATTTCCAACTAACTAACTGAAGTTGACCAAGTCAAACAACACGGAAAACACCGTTGACAACGTTGCCCAAATCCTTCAAAATCTTTCAAAAATCCCGCCATATAACCCGCTATAGTTTCCTTTGATTTTTGATGGACTTCCATTTTCAAGAACTTCAAGAAACCCTTTGAGCTTCGATCTTTATTTCAAGAAACCTTCAATCTTGTGTTTCCCATGTTTGATTCCATCAACCATGACTCATAAACTAAATAAGAAAATCATAAAACACCATATGGTAAAACCCTATCAAATGAAGTGGGAAGAAAACCCATATAGCTCAACACTCCTAAACTACTAATTATGCTTGCTAACCCATATAGCTCAACACTCCTAAACTACTAATTATGCTTGCTTGATTTTTACATGAGGAGACTTGTGCATGTCACCATGCACACGTAAAAATTCACCCTAGTCAACCCTAAGAGTCTTGTGTCTCCATAAGCCACTAGCTCTCCCATGGTTGCATCTTGTTTTGCACCTTCTATCAAACCTTCGAAGTTTTGCTCATTGATATTCGTATCAGAAGGAATCCTTGTGCATCAAACTACATACACAGAAAAGGTGCTTAGAAGATTCTATATGTATAAAGCACATCCGTTAACTAGCCCTATGGTTGTAAGATCACTAGGTGTTGATAAACATCCCTTTCGCCCTGGGAAAATGATAAAGAGATTCTTGGTCATGAAGTACCATATCTAAGTGCAATAGGAGCATTGATGTATCTTGCAAGTCACACAAGACCCGACATATCATTCTCTATTAATCTATTAGCAAGGTTTGGCTAATGTCCTACCCGAAAGCATTGGATGGGGTTAAGCATATATTTTGCTATCTACAAGGTACGAAAGATAAAGGTTTGTTCTTTTCTAACACCTCTAAAGAAGAATTAGTTGGTTTTGCAGATGCAGGGTAATTATCAGATCCTTATGTTGCTCGATGACAAACTGGATATGTATTTACATATGGTGGTACCGCAATCTCTTGCCGTTCCATGAAACAAACCATTGCTGCCACTTCTTCTAATCATGCAGAAATTTCAGCAATTCTTGAGGCTGGTCGAGAATATGTATAGCTAAGGTCTCTAATTCAGCACATAGAAGAAGATTGTGGTCTATTATGTGGAAAACAGGATCCGACTACATTATATAAAGACATTGCAGCCTGTATTGCACAACTTAAGGAACGGTACATTAAAGGTGTCAGGACAAAGCATATTTCGCTAAAGTTTTTCTTCACCCATGAGCTTCAGAAGAATAGTGAGATTAGTGTCCAACAGATTCGCTCAAGCGAAAATTTGGCAGATTTATATATATATATATATATATATCCCCTATTATTGAATAAGAAGACAAATCTATTCTTCTCCCCACAAATACTCTCTACTAAAACCCTATTTTCATAACATTATTATTGTTATTGTTATTATTATTATATTATAATTATTTTATTATTATTATTATTATTATTATTATTATTATTATTATTATTATTATTATTATTATTATTATTATTATTATTATTATTATTATTATTATTATTACTTAATTAAGTTTCTTCAAGCTCTCGGTTCTAAAGGGTCGACGACGAATTGCACGAAAGGTACTTCGAATGAGGCCAACAACGTCGAAATCATCATATTGAGTCATCAAATGAGTTAGTTTGCATGAATATGTGATTTGAATGGTTTATTAGATTATCGACAAGTTCATAATTAAATTCATGAAATATTGATTAATTGATGATTCGACTTCTAAAATAAAATCAATCTTAAGTAGAAACCTTGCTTTGGGTTTTATGTGAACTCATACTAAATGTTTAACACTTTCAAATCATATAGAATTCATGTTTAGCTCAAAGACCTTAAAGCATGTTTTGACTAAACAAAGATTAATATCAACTTAATCCTAAAGCGATCACCTATGCATGATAAACTGGGAATTATGTGTGCATTAACTAAAACCCACCTAGCCTTATTTCCTTACGTGTTTGTAGGTATAAATCGGAAATATGAATGAATGCTATAATTCATTTTTATGATTGTGAAATTACACATGAGAACAAGTAGAGGCCGCTATGCGCGGGGGGACACTGTGACCTACTGTTGTCCTTACCCTCTTCCTCGAATCCGGAGATATGATACCTTCTTATCCTCGGCTGTCATTTTTGCCTGTGGGCTATGTCCTAATGGTGTTCTATTAGCTCCCGAAAGGATGACAGTGGCGTATTCTGTACTAGGGTTTTGAAATACTATCCTCACTCCCTAAGCCAAGCATACTGACACTATGCAAATAAACTAACACAACATTTAATATCCGTAAAAAGGGCACGTGAACCCCCGAAGGCCCGAGTCCACAGTTTGGCGATATCACTGCAGGAGTTTCCTTTATTTTTAAAGGAGATAGGAAGAAACTCGAAAAGTCGCGTAATTTCATAATTATAATATTGAATTATACTTGGTAGGCATAATACATGCAATACCCACGTGAGGGTTTTCCTTTAGGATACATGTCTCTTAAAGTATGTTTTATACTTGAGACACCCTTGGGGGACCGATGTTAAGGATGGTTATGTGACCTGCCTCCTAAGCTTATTAACAAAGAAAGGAAGTTATTTAAGTTGGTTAGTTACTTAATCAACAAGAAAAGTAGTTTGTGAATTTTTATTCACATGATTAATAGATGTTAATGGGCAATTATTTTATACATGTTGCCATTCACAGTTTAATGTGTGGTCAAGGAGAAAGTAAATAGTTAGCCACACACAGTTAATGTGTGGTAAAGGAAGTTCAGTTTAATTAAAGGATACACATAAGATTATTTTTTGAATCACTTTAAATCAAAGATAATTAATATGGCTTGCTTGATTGTATGCATGTTTTTATGTGATGTTATATGGGAGTCATAACATTGTTAAATTGGTTAATCACGTAAACTATAAGAGGATTCGCACCAAAACTCTTGGAACATATATACCTTTAGTATGAAGAAAGGGGGGAGGGGTCGTATGGAACAATGATCTATGACTTCTAATTGGAGTACAAGATGTTGTACTCTTCTATATTTTTATTGCGCTGGAATTCCGTCACTTTATGTGATGTAGGTAATACCTTCTTGGAGTTGCTCCCGAGTTGGTGCCCAATAGGGGTTTTTAAAGGAAAGGAAACCCGTTTGATGCGAAACCCAAATTATAAATATAATAACTAATTTGTTTTTGTCGAGTCTATGCACAGGTGAAGAATCGTCAACGGCAAGATGTATGTATGTCTTACTTTAATTTATATTACTCTTGTTGCATAGTATTTAGTACTAATGTACTCAGCTTTGCTGACTGTTTGTTTGGTTTGCATGGCTTTGTGTTGGACTTGGCTCTACCCCATATTTGGCGAATAATTGTAATACCCCATATTTTCACGTGTTTTAAAGGATTATTTTTGTATTTTATACGTATGATTTTAATATTTTTATTGAAAAGTTTTATTCAATAAGAATATTAAACAAAGGAATTTAAATAAATTTTAATTAAAAATAATTATTTTGTGTTTATAAATGATATTTTATGTTTTATAAAATATTTTGAAAGTTTTCTAAAATTAGATTTTTTAAGAATTTCCTAATTTATTGTAAGGCAAGAGCATAAAAGTAATTTCTACTATTTAGGATAATTATGGGCTTCCACCAAATCCTACCTTGTGGGCCTATAAATACCCCTTAAAACCAAATTTTCATATTTCATCTTGCAAATTAGTGATTTAGGATTCCAAAATTTAGATAGAGAAAGAGAAAAAAAAAAGAGAGAAAGAAAGTCCGGGAAAAAAAAATTTTTTTTAGGTGATAGGTTTTGGCGAGGAAAGGGGAAAAAAAAAAAAGACTTTGGTTGCTCTCTCAATTGCCGGAGCCACCGTGCCTCGCTGCCACAACCCCTCGTTGCGGACGTAATACCCCATATTTTCACGTATTTTAAGGAAATATTTTGTATTTCATGCGTGTAATTTTGTTATTTTTACTGAAAAATTGTGTTCAATAAGAATATGAAATGGAAACAAAGAAATAATAACACAAAATAAGCTTTAATTAAAAATAATTATTTGTGTTTATAAGTAATATTTTATGTTTTACAAAATATTTTAAAAGGCTTCTAAAAATAGAATTTTCAAAAGTTTCCTAATCTATTTTAAGGCAAGGGCTTAAAAGTAATTTCCACTTTTTAAGATAAGTATGGGCTTTTCCAAATCCTTCTTTGGGGCCTTTAAATGCCCTTTAAATCTCAATTTTCAGATTTCATCCATCATAATTGCCATTAGGATTCCAAAATCTAGAGAGAGAAAGAGAGAAAAAAAAAAAGAAGAAGAGGAGCAATTTCCGGAAAAAAAAAACTTGCTCGGTTTTCACAGGAAAAAAAAGAGATTGTTTTTTCTTGGGATTCGTGCCAGTCGCCGGAGCCCCTCACGTGACCCCGCTGGACCACTGCCTCGTCACCGCCGGCCACCAACGCCGGCTACTACCTCCCCTTGTTTTCGGTAATTTCGAAACCTTAGAAAAAATATTTTCTTCTCTTTCTTCTTGATTCAATCTTGGAAATTCATGTTCCTATTTATGTTAAATATAATTTTATAAGTTTCAATCATGTTTTATGAAGTTATGATTTGCTTAAAGCATGAATTAATTTGTTGTGCATGAAGTTTTAGATTATGGTTTATAAAGTATGAAATTTCTGATTTTTATGAGTTTTTATGATTTAAACTTCAATATTATGATCATGAGTCGTTGTTGTGTGAATTTATGATCATTTTATGAAGTTTAGTTTGATTTTTAAAGGCCTTAAACATAAAATAAATTCCTGTCCTAATTTTGTAATCATGAAATCCAATAGAACAAATATTATGAACATGATCTGGCTGATGAAAAATTATTCTAAAGCATAAATTGGTATCATAATGATGTTAGTTGATTGTAAAAGAGTTTTGCCATGAATTTATGATGTGTTTATGAGTTTTTCATGACTCTAAAGTTAATTAATAAATCTGAAATGTTTTTAAAAATAAGTTAAAATAAGTTTTAAGTGTTCATATTATGCTAGTACCCTCACATATTAATTCTTTGATGTTACATAGATTTTTAGTATGTTTGATGAAGTATAAAACTAATTTTAAGCATGTTTAACATGTTGTCTAGATTTTATAAAGTGAATAATTAGGCTTTTAAGGTATGTAATTAGCATGAATTGATCATATAAATTAAGTAATATATTATAGGAAAAATTCACAAAAATAATCCCAACTTTTGGTCGTATCCTAATAAAAGACCAAACTTTTGAAAATCCAAAATTGGACCAAACTTTGGGCATGATTTTCTTTTTTTGGACCTTTTTACTGGTGACTTGTATAACTGGTAAGCTTAAATGTGTAATTTGTGTTTTTCTTTATTTTTGTTGGGTTTAGGTATTCTTTAGTAGTTGATAATTTCAGTTTAATGTATTCAATTAAATTGACTCTCTTGTTTTCTTTTTCTCTTCAAAATTTTTGGCTTCTTGTACACGCTTTACTTGTTTACACTACACCATGATCAGCCTGAAGTTCGAAGGACACAGTGAACAATCAAGGTTAGTCGACCTCATCATTTGTTTCAATTGTTTTTGGTCTGTACTTGAATTGAATTGTTGTGTTTGGGGAATTATATTAATTTCATTGCAAAAAATCAAAAATTTTGGGGTTAGATTAGGTTTGTTGATGTTTGTTTTTAATTGTTGTTGTTGAGTTGTCGAAAATTTTGGGGTTAGTTTTGAATTGATGTTGTTCTTGGTAGCTATAGCTTAGCTTAGTTTTTAATTGTTGTTGTTGAATTGTCGAAAATTTTGGGCTTAGTGTTCAATTGTTTTTGTTCTTGTTACCTTAGGATTCAGTTTTGAATTGTTGTTGTTGTTGTAAAGTGTTTAGTTTTGAATTGTTGGTGTCTAATATTCTGTAATATTATTTTCAGTTTTAATGGAGGACACAGTTTATTTGAAGATATGGCATGGGGGTTTTTTTGGTGTTGATAATAGGAAGAAGACACGTTACTTTAGTGGGGAGGGGAGGACTTTTAGTGTTGACCCTGATGAGTTGTGTGGTTTCTACCTAAATGAACTAGTTGTTAAATGTGGGGGTTACACTAACATTGAAGCTTTGTATTATTGTGTACCTGGGATGTCATTGGATGAGGGATTAGTGAAGGTTTTTGATGATGGTGAGGTGAGGAAGATGACACAGTTGTGTGTCAAAAATAGGGGTATTGAGATCTATGTGGTCCACAGTGGTAGTCCAGCAGTCCAAACAACACCAAAATACTCACCAAACAAAGGCCCATCATCCTCTAGGCCCAACAAGCTTCAGATAAGAAAGCCTCCACCTCCTTCAGTCATTAAAAGTCCAAAAAAGAGAGGGTCTTTGTCTAAGTCAACTACTTCACCTTCTTCAACATCTTGGCCAGATGCATTTGTGAGCTCTGCACCATTTAAAACTGCCTCCTCAAATCCTGGTCTTGTTTTTACTGAACCCATTGAACAGTTGTCTAATATTCCACTAGTAAAAGATGCGTTTGTGACATCTCAACCCATTGAAGCTTATTTTCCTTTAAGCCAAGATTCAGACATTCCTCATCCTGTTCCACTACCTGCAGTTGAATCTGAACAACTTCAAACACACACAAAAGAAACCCAAATACCAGATAAATCATTGACATCTCATCCCCTTAACCATGATTCCATTTCAAATGTCAACAAACCCCAAAAGGACAAGGCTGCATTTGTTGTGAGTGATGTACCAGATGATTACCAGTGGGAGAATAATAGGGATGATGATGGTGATGTTATTGGTAGGGATGACTGCTTAGATGATTCAGAGAGAGACAACAGCTCTGATGAAGATTTTGATCCAGGCTTGGATTCAGATTTAGAGGATGATGTTAATGATAATTGGAAGGAGGGATTGGTGGATGAACATTTATATGTTGTGGAGACATTAGAGGATATCCAGTTGGAGGAGGGGTGTCAAACATCTGATGATGAGTTTCACACAGCTAGGCAGAAAGTGAAGGGTTGGAATGAATACATTGTTGATTTGTCAAAGAAGTTGCAGGAAGATGCACAATCTAGAAGGCTTAGTTCTCAAGTGAAATCCATAGTGAAATCAAGGGGTAAGAACAGTACAGCAGAGGAAGGGGATGATGGTTGGGTGAGTGAATATGATGAATACGGCCAAAAGTTGGGATTATTTTTGTGAATTTTTCCTATATTACATGATTGATTTATGTTGTTTTTGATGTTTTTCAAGGAGTTTCTATAATTTTAAATTGTTGTCAACTTTTCTAAAGTGGCATAAAATTTATATTAAGGTTTTATAAAGTATAAATAAGTCTTGAAAACCAAGTAATCATACAATAGAAAATTAAAGTGTAGTATGGTAATGAATGGAAACAATATAAGGAATATTTTGGACAAGTTTCCAATATAGAAGTTCGTTTAGACTTGTTGTAGAACTTAGTCAACAATGATTTACTTTAGTTTTGGTTTTCTTTATGTAGGAGACTTTGAATTAGTCAACTTTTAGAAGTTGTGGCGGAGCACCACTATTTAACAAGGTACGTAAGTACTAAAGACAAACATAAGAGCTAGAATTCATGCTCGAATGATCCTCTATTTTATGAAATATTGTTATGCTTGTTTGAATCATGAATTGATGTGCATGAAAAGATTTATTAGAAGCATTATGTTATATTATTGTTGACATTCCATGTTCAATAGCAATATAAATTTTAGAAGATTGAATTGGAATGTTATGTTCAGCTTAATTTGGCCAATAGTTTATTAATAAAGGAAGGAAGCTATTTTTAAGATTGGTTAGTTACTTAACCAACAAGCAAGGTAGTTGTGAATTTTAATTCACCTGATTAAAAGAAGTTATGATAAAATATTTTATACATATTGCCACTCACCCACAGTTTAATCTGTGGTCAAGGAGAACATAAATAGTTAGCCACTCACAGTTAATGTGTGGTAAAGGAAGTTCAGTTTCATTAAAGGATACACATGAGATTAGTTTTGAATCACCTTAAACTGAAGATAATTAATATGGCTTGCTTGATATGATGCATACTTTTATGTGATGTTATATATGAGTCATAACATTGTTAAACCGGTTAATCACGTAAAGTGTAAGAGGATTTGCATCAAAACTCTTGGAACGTATATACCTTGAGTACGAACATTGGGGGAAATCATAAGGAACATATATCTATGACTCGCTACTTGGAGTACAAGACGTTGTACTCTTTCATATTTATAATGCTCTGGATTTCCGTCACTTTATGTGACATAGTAATACCTTCTTGGAGTTGCTCCCAAGTTAGTGCCCAATAGGGTGATTTTAAAGGAAAGGAAACCGGTTCGATACAGAATCCAAAAGTTTAAATATAATAATTTAAATTGTTTAGTCTATGTACAGGTTAAAGTTTGTTAAAGGTAAGTTGTGTGTATGTTTTATTTCATGTTGTTTTGTTGCATAGTCTTTAGTAGTTATATACTCAGCTTTGCTGACTGTTTGTTTGCGTGCATGGCTTTGTCTTGGACTTGGCCCTACAATGACTCACTTTTTGGTGAGTAGTTGTCTAGAATAAGAAAAGCTACAGGTACAAGTGGGCATAAGTAATTTCATGCTGGGTTGGAGTGAGAGCGCTTGCTGTGTTTTGCAATTTTATTTTTATTGCTTTTGAATTACTAACTTTATTTGAATTTTTTTTTTTTTTTTTTATTTCTAAAGATTATAGTTTTGGTTTTTAAGGGCCATTAAAATGGTTCCAAAGTGTAATAGGTTTTAAGTTGGTTTTTATTTTGGATGTTGATTTGAACATCGTTTAGAAGTTTAGTTTTAAATTGGTTTTTGGTTTTAAGACTTCCACTGTAGTACTTTGATAAATTCCTTTGCCGTTATCACGGTAGCGGTAATGCTTTGGTTTTTACGATGTAAGGAGTTTTAATATTTATAATATGTTTTATGGAAAAATAAAGAGTAGAAAGTTAGGAAATTCCAGGGTGTTACAAAGTGGTTAGCAGAGCTTAGATTTTATGGGGGTACCCTAAGTTTTATTTTGGGAAAGAGGAATATCTTATTTTGGAAAGTTTTTGAAAATGAAATTTTTCTAAAAATAGTAATTTCCGAAATTGGAAAGTTTTGAAAAATAAATTATGTATGCAGGTATGCAAGGAATTAAGGTATTTATTATGTGTTATTGCTTTAATACATTGTGGTGAGCTTGGGTAGGAAGTTTAGGCATGTAGGATGGACTTTAGTTCTGTTCTTTCATGCATTAAAGTTCATGTTTTAAGGTGTTGCTTATGCCGATAGTTGTGTGTAAAGGAAATTGTATGTTAGCTACAAGACCCCTTTTGTAGAACTGTTAGTTGTTTTGTTTTGGGAAGGATGGACCAGTAATCTTAACTGTTGTGCAGGATGTCATATAGTATGCCTATCAAAGACACACAAATAGGAACCTTGGAGAAGAAAGACTACGAAAGTCCACCCCAGTATGTTTGGAAAATACAGTTTTACTATTGGTATGTGAGTACTATATTGAAGCCGTCACAATGGGATCAGCCCGACCATGTATCACCCCTAAATGTTAAGTGTTTGCTCGACTGTTTGCCCTATCTAGAAATTGATGTGATTAAGGATAAAAATTCTCCAACCACACGAGGATAGAAAACTAGTTCGGTTTTCTCTGAAGCAAAACACCAAGAAAAACGATCTAGGTCGAATAATTTTGTGAATTGAATAAAGCTATGCACCCTCAATTCTTAAAGTTATCCTAAGCACCAACTCTCAATATGCTCGAATTTTCCTCACACTCGCAAAATTCTCACACCTTCGGTTTTGTGTTTGTTTTGTAAGAAACAAATAAAACTTAAACAATAATGTTTATGAAATTCACTAATCTGAATTTTACAAACTAATGTTGAGATTATTTATAGGCATAATCATCAACAAAATCCTAAAAAAATTTAGCTAAAACACACGCACAAACAAAGGGAAAAATCGTCCCACACACACGATCTTCATACTATACTTAGCTTTTTCCCGAACTTCAAAAGGGGCTAGGGAGTGCCCAGGTCGACAAAAGCTTAGTGCCAGATTTCAGATTAAACTACCTTGATTCTTACGAATCTTAGAAATTCATGATAAGAATGGCATCAATTCCGGCACGATTTTTTACCGAATTCTCAGAAGATACCTGTTGACTATTATGACCCAAGGCACTACTATAGTCTAACTTAGTATACTTGGAAAGTTACTTACTTTGTACTTGAAAAATATCAACAAACAATAGTCCTATTTCTTGTCCTTTTCCCGTGTAATTAAACTAAGCTTTAATGTCTTACTTTTCTGAGAGTGCTGGACATGATGGCCGTCCTATGAGTGAATGCGCTCTTATTTATACATTAATTGCGCCGACACATGACTCACAAGATAACATTGCCACATCAGCATTGCATGTCATTCTTATGTTGCTAACAATCTCTAAAAAACTATATCTAAACAAAAAATATCCTAACAAACTTTCTAAGACCTTGATAAACAAGATTATCCAGCAAAATCCACCCAAGATTCTCAGAAAAACACGTCGCCCAACAACCATGAAGATCGACGCAAAAACACGCCACACAACCTTGCTCATTTTTGCGCATTTTTCAAGAAAATGTGTAAATCTTTAAGAAACTCTTCAAGATTTGATCTTTTAATAAAGAAACCTTCAAAACCCTATTTTCCTCGACCTGTACATAGATTATGATGCATAATGCTCCACAATACTCAAAACAATAAAAGCCTGAAATGAGAAAAACCCTATCAACTGAAGTGGGAGAAAGCTCATAGGCAAAAACCATCTTATTCCCCTAATTCCGCCATTCTTTCCTTTGTTTCAAATGATCATGTAAATTCGTGTGTCACCATACACACCCAAGATGATGTCTTTGAAAATCTCAAAAGCCTTGAATCTCCATAAGCTATTATTTCCACCATACTTGCATCATTTTTAGAAGTCATTATCAAACCTTCGAAGTTATCACTTTGTTTCGTATCAGAAATCAAGGAAAAGTTTAGTGATTTCCACTTTAATGGTGGACTTCCGAACTACTCTAAATTAGTCGAAGAATTTAGATTATTGTTTACATTAGTTGAATAAGTGGCAGTGAGCCATAAGAAATTATAAGAGGAGTTAAGTAATAAATTTCTCTTATGAAATAAAGCCTCAAGTAGAATAGAACCAAGGGAATTATTTTTATTTCTTATGAGCTTTATTCTTATTTTAATGGTTGTGTAAACAATCAAAACAAAGTGAATCATTCGCTCTAAATGAATGAAACTTCTTTTGTTAGATGAAATGAGAAAGTGTTTTATGTTATAAGTTTTTGTTGTTCTAACTTACCGTTAGACATAATTTAATATAAAGGTCTTTTCCTCTACAGGAGAAATAGAATGGCTGAACGTAACAACAATAAGCTGAATGAAGTACTGAGAAAATTAGCTACTGTAGCAACAAAGTTAGCTGCCAAAGGAAATGGAAATGGTAGTGACCCTGCTGGGGAACTTTTCAAGAAGATTTCTCAAAGTAAGCCACCAACTTACGAACGAGAGCACAATCCAACTATTCTGGAGGGATGGTTGAGAGAGTTTAATAAGCTGTTTAGGGCAGTTGGGTGTCCAGAAGAACTTAAGGTGAATCATGCTTTTTACTATCTGAGAGGAGAAGCTAATTAATGGTGGTCACAAAACGAGGCTGTGGTTAGGGCTTTACCAGGGTTTAATTGGCAGATGTTTCAGGGGCAATTCCGTAATAATTTCTATCCTGTGTTCCTTCAAAAACAGAAAATTGAGGAGTTTCTAGAGTTTAAGATGGGAAGTATGTTTGTCACTGAGTACTACTCTGAGTTCATAGAATTGTCTAGGTTTGCTCTTGAGGTTGTAGCAACTGAGAGGAAACTTTGGGAACCCTGCTTCTGGAAGTGGGAGTAGAGCTCATATGGCTAGTTAAGGAGTGTGTGCACTATTGTAAGATGTTTCCTAACAATCACCCAGGAAAGGACTGTGCAGGAAACCCAGTGACTTGTCGGTTGTGTAACAAACTTGGACACCGTGTGTATGAGTGCTTCTCTAGGAACAAAGGAAAGGAGGGACAAATTTCTTAAGCTAGGGGGAATTCAGCTGGGGGACAGCAAAAGGGTTTCCAAGAAAATATGGGAGGAAAGGTGACACCTCAAGCCGGAAATAGGAATGGGAGTGGGAATGGAGGAGGACAGACTAAGACCGCAAACACTAGAATGCTGATTGTGATGGCCCGAAGTGAAGCTGATGCAAATAAGGATGTGATTACTGGTACCTTTTCTATTCACTCTCTTTCTGTTAAAGTTTTGTTTGATTCTGGTGTAACATATCCTTTTGTATCCACTAAGATTCTAGAAAAGCTAAAGCCTGCGTTGGAAAAGTAGATACAATAGGTATCTCAATAGAGTTACCATCAGGACAGGAAGTGCAGTGTTCAAAGAGATTTCAGGATGTTCCTATTGAAATTGAGGGGGTGGAGTTTAACGCTAACCAATTCAAGTTTGATTTAGGTGACTTAGAAGTGATCCTAGGGATGGATTGGTCGATTAAGCATAAGGCTGAGATTTTATGTGAGCCATAGAAGATCTCGTTAATGAATAAGGGTAAAAAGGTGAGCTATTGGAGGGCAGGAAGACCAAAACACAACAAAATAGTGTTAGTAATGAGGTTTGCTAGGTTTGTGAGGAGAGGCTTTCCCATTTACCTTTGTAGTGTGAGGGATGTGGATCATGTTGAGGCTGCTAAGCCCGGGGACATTGAGGTAGTAAGGGACTTTCTGGACGTGTTTCCGGAGGAGATTCCGAGGATGCCTCCTAAACGAGAGCTTTACTTTACTACAGACTTAGTCCAGGGAACAACACCTATTTCTAAAGCACCCTATAGAATGGCATCTGCAGAAATGAGTGAGTTGAAAGAGCAGTTACAAGAGTTGTTGGAAAATGGATACATTAGGCTTAGTGCATCACCTTGGGGAGCACCAGTACTGTTTGTGAAGAAGAAAGTTGGGAGTTTGAGGTTATGTATTGACTATAGGGAGGTGAATAAGGTGACAATAAAATATAAATATCCTTTACCAAGGATTGATTACTTGTTTGATCAATTAAAAGAAACAACTATGTTTTCGAAGATTGATTTGAGGTCATCAATTGAGGATTGCTAATGAGGACATACTGAAAACGACTTTTCATATGAGATATGGGCATTGTGAGGTCACCGTTATGCCTTTTGGGTTAACCAATACACCAACAATTTTCATGGATCTAATGAATAGGATTTCCCAACGATTTTTTGATAACTTTGTGGTTATTTTTATTGATGACATCTTGGTGTACTCTAATAGTAAAGAAGAACATGTGGAACATTTGAGGACAATTTTGATGACCCTAAGAGAGAATGAATTGTATGCTAAGTTCTCAAAGTGTGAGTTCTGGTTGGAGAAAGTAGCATTCTTAGGACATATTGTGTCAAAAGAGGGAGTTGAAGTAGATCCAACTATGATTGAAGTAGTTAAGGAGTGGCCTACACCTAAGAATGTAACGGATGTATGGAGTTTCTTAGGGCTAGTAGGTTACTATAGGAGGTTTGTAAAGGAATTTTCGAGGATTGGTAAACCAATGACGTCGTTAATGAGGAAAGACTGTAAGTTTGAGTGGAGTGATAAGTGTAAAGAGGCATTTCAGACCTTAAAAGGAGCGTTTGATTAAAGCTCCAGTGCTGACCTCGCCCGATGGAAGTGACTCTGATGATGTGTATAGCGATGCTTCTAAAAATTGTTTGGGATGTGTGTTAATGCAAAATAGAAAGGTGATTGCATATGCTTTAAGGCAATTGAAACCATACGAGGCAAACTAACCTACTAACAATCTTGAGTTAGCAACAATCGTGTTTGTTTTAAATATATGGAGGCATTACTTGTATGGGGTAAAGTGTAGGATATACACGGACCACAAGAGTTTAAAGTACTTTTTCACTGAAAAGGATTTAAACATGAGACAAAGGAGATGGCTTGAGTTGATCAAGGATTATGACTTAGATATCCAATACCATGAATGGAAGGCCAATGTGGTGGCAGATCCTTTAAGCCGTAAAACGAAGCATTGAGTGAATACCTTGGTGGTTGCTAATGAACTATGTAAGGATATAGAGAGATTAAACATGGAAATAGTGAAAGAGGGAGAGTTGGAAGGAATTCTTTGTAATCATAGTATACAACCAACAATATTTGAGGAAAGTAAGAAGAACCCGGAGGGAGATGTGAAACTGGACAAAATTAAGGAATAGTTGAAAGCAAGAAAAACTGTGGACTTTAGATCCATGAGGATTGATATTTAAGATGTAAAGGAAGATGTTGTGTACCACAGAAATGTGAGGATTTGAAACAAAGAATCATGGAGGAGGGTCATAATACCCCGTATACGGTGCATCTTAGAGGTGATTAGCTATATAAGGATTTAAAGAAGATGTATTGGTGGCCTAGGATGAAAAGAGAAGTGGCTGAATTTGTGAGCAAGTGTCTTACTTGTAAAAAGGTGAAATTTGAGCATAAGAGACCACAAGGAGAGGTCCAACCACTTGAAATACCAGGATGGAAATGGGATTGCATATCAATAGACTTTGTGACTTGCTTGCCAAAGTCGAGAAATCAAAATGATACCATATGGGTTGTGGTGGATAGCCTTACAAGGTCAGCGGTGTTTATACCCATCAAAGAGACTTGGAAAATGGAATAACTTGCAAAAGCTTACATTAAACATGTTGTGAGGCTACATGGAGTTCCAAAGGATATCGTGTCAGATAGGGATTCTAGGTTTCTTTCGAAATTCTGAAAAGTGTCCAGGAGAACTTTGGTAAAACATTGAAGATGAGTATAGCTTTCCATCCAGCAACTGATGGAAAAACTGAAAGAACCATAAAAACCTTAGAGGACATGCTAAGGGCTTGTGTGATGGATTTTCAAGGGAATTGGGAGGATCACTTGGATCTCATTGAGTTTTCATACAACAATAGCTACCATGCAAGCATTGGCATGGCACCTTTTGATGCTTTGTATGGGAGGAAGTGTAGAAGCCCCTTGTGTTGAAATGACATAAGTGAGACGGCGATTCTAGGACCTCAATTGATTGAAGAAACCATCGAGAAAATAAGGGTAATACAAGCAACGATTCAAGCAATACAAGATAGACAAAAGTCCTATGTGGAACAAAAACGCCAAGAAGTGGTGTTTGAAGTTGGCGATAAAGTGTAACTTAAGGTCCCACCAATGAAAGGATTAATGTGGTTCAGAAAGAAGGGGAAATTAGGCTTAAAATATATAGGACCCTATGAGATCTTACCAAGGGTGGGAAAGGTGGCCTATAAGTTAGCATTACCAATGGAGTTGAGCAAAGTTCACAATATCTTTCATGTGTCTCAACTAAGGAAGTATATATGTTCTAGATGAGTCACATGTGTTACAACCTGAAACAATAGAGTTAGACCAAAGTTTAACCTATGAAAAGCGGCCAATCAAGATCCTAGACAGTAAAGTAAGGGATACTCATAGAAAGAGTGTCAAAATAGTGAAGGTGTTTTAGTCTAACCAAGAAACCAAAGAAGCTACTTGGGAAGCTGAAGATATGATGAGAGAAAAGTATCAAGAGTTATTTTAGGTTAGTAAGTAGAATTACGGGGACGTAACTCGATTCTTAAGGGGGGTAGAAAGCAATCTAATGTCGCACGTTTTTACCCTCAATTTTGCAAGTTTTTATGAGTTTCTACAACTTTTTCAGTAAGAGTTTTATGTCTGTCTACTAAAAAGTTGTCAAGTAAGTGTCTAAGGTCTACAGCTACATAGTATTATAATGAGAAAGTTTGAAGTAAAGGTAGTCTCTATTCAATTTCCATACACTACTCCACACAAAGTTTCGGGACGAAATTTCTTTTAAGGGGGGTAGACTGTAATACCCCACATCACGTATTTTAAGGATGTATTTTTGTATTTTATGCTTGTAATTTTAATATTTTTATTGAAAAATTGTGTTCAATAAGAATATTAAATGGAAACAAAGAAATAATAATACAAAATAAGCTTTAATTTAAAATAATTATTTGTGTTTATAAATAATATTTCATGTTTTATAAAATATTTTAAAAGGCGTCCAAAAATAGAATTTTCAAAAGTTTCCTAATTTATTTTAAGGGAAGGACCTAAAGGTAATTTCCACTTTTTTAGATAAGTATGGGCTTTGCCAAATCCTACTTTGGGACCTTTAAATACCCTTCAAAACCCAAATTTTTAGATTTCATCCATCATAATTGCCATTAGGAATCCAAAACCTAGGGAGCGAAAGAGAGGGAAAAAAAGAAGAGGAGCAATTTCGGGGAAAAAAAACTTGCTCGGTTTTCACTGAAAAAAAGAGACCGTTTTTTCTTGGGATTTGTGCCACTCGCCAGAGCCCATCACCGCACCCCGCCGGACCACCGCCGGCTACTTACTCCCCTTGTTTTCGGTGATTTCAAAACTTTTAAAAAAAATTTCTTCTGTTTCTTCTTTATTCAATCTTGCAAATTCATGTTCCTATTTATGTTTAATCATGATTTTATAAGTTTCAATCTTGTTTTATGAAGTTATGATTTGTTTTAAAGCATGAATTAATTTGTTGTTCATGAAATTTTAGATTAGGGTTGATAAAGTATAAAAGCACTGATTTTTATGAGTTTTTATGATTTAAACTTCAATATTATGATTATGAATCGTTGTTGTGTGAATTTATGAGGTTTAGATTGATTTTTAAAGGCTTTAAATATAAAATAAATTGCTGTCAAAATTTTGTAATCATGAAATCCAATAGAATACATATTATGAAATGTTCTGGCTTATGAAAAATTATTCTAAAGTATAGATTGGTTTCATAATGATGTTAGTTGATTGTAAAAGAGTTTTGCCACAAATTTATGATGCTTTTATGAGTTTTTCATGACTTTAAAGTTAATTAATAAATCTGAAATCTTTATAAAATCAAGTTAAAATAAGTTTTAAGTGTTCATACTATGCTAGTATGATCACATAGTAATTCTTTGATTTTAGTATGTTTCATGAAGTTTAAAACTGATTTTAATCATATTTTACATGCTGTCCAGATTTTATAAAGTGAATAATTTGGCTTTTTAAGTATGTAATTAACATGAATTCATCATATAAATTAACATATTGTATGATTGAATTATGTGGTTTTTGAAGTTTTTCAAGGAGTTTTGATAATTTTAAATTGTTGTCCACTTTTCTAAAGTGGCATAAAATTTATATTAAGGTTTAATAAAGTATAAATAAGACCTGAAAACCAAGTAATCATACAATAAAAAATTAATGTGTAGTATGGAATTGAATAGAACTTAGTCAACAAGGTTTTACTTTAGTTTTGGTTTCCTTTATGCAGGAGACTTTGAATTAGTCAACTTTTAGAAGTTGTGGCGGAACACCACTATTTCACAAGGTACGTAAGTACTAAAGACAAACAAAAGAGCTAGAATTCATGCTTAAATGATCTTCTATTTTATGAAATATTGTTATGCTTGTTTGAATCATGAATTGATGTGCATGACAAGATTTAATAGAAGCATGATGTTATATTATTGTTGCCATTCCATGTTAAATAGCAATATAAATTTTACAAGATTGAATTGGAGTGTTATGATCAGCTTATTTTGGCCAATAGTTTATTGATAAAGGAAGGAAGTTATTTTTAAAAATGGTTAGTTACTTAACCAACAAGGAAGGTAGTTGTGAATTTGTATTCACCTGATTAAAAGAAGTTATGAGCAGATATTTTGTAAATGTTGCCACTCACCCACAATTTACTCTGTGGTTAAGGAGAAAGTAAATAGTTAACCACTCACAGTTTATGTGTGGTAAAGGAAGTTTAGTTTCATTAAAGGGCACACATGAGATTATTTTTGAATCACCTTAAATTGAAGATAATTAATACGCCTTGCTTGATTTGATGCATGCTTTTAAGTGATGTTATATGTGATCAGTCATAACATTGTTAAACCGGTTAATCACGTAAAGTGTAAGAGGATTTGCATCAAAACTCTTGGAACGTATATACCTTGAATATAAAAAGGGGGGGGGGGGGGGCAGTCGTAAGGAACAGAGATCTATGACTTCTGGTTGGATTACAAGACGTTGTACTCTTTCATATTTATAGTGCTCTGGATCTCCATCACTTTATGTAACATAGTAATGCCTTCTTGGAGTTGCTCCCAAGTTGGTGACCAATAGGGCGGTTTTAAAGGAAAGGAAACCATTTCGATGCAGAATCCAAAAGTTTAACTATAACAATTTAAATTGTTGAATCTATGCACAGGTGATAGGTTGTCAAAGGTAAGTTGTGTGTATATTTTATTTCATGTTGTTTTGTTGCATAGTCTTTAGTAGTTATGTACTCAGCTTTGCTAACTGTTTGTTTGTGTGCATGGCTTTGTTTTGGACTTGGCCCTACAATGATATACTTGTTGGTGAGTAGTTGTCTAGAATAAGAAAAGCTACAGGTACAAGTGGGCATATATAAGTCATTTCATGCTGGGCTAGAGTGAGAGCGCTTGCTGTGGTTTGTAGTTTTATTATTATTGATTATGAATTACAAACTTTAATTTGAGTGTTGTTTTATTTCTTAAGATTTTAGTTTTGGTTTTTAAGGGCCATTAAAATGGTTTCGAAGTGTAATAATTTTTAAGTTGGTTTTTATTTTGGATGTTGATTTGAACATGTTTTTGAAGTTTAATTTTAAATTGGTCTTTTGTTTTAAGACATACGCTTTATTACTTTGATAAATGCCTTAGCCGTTATCAAGGTGGCGGTAATGCTTTGGTTTTTCCGATCATAGGAGTTTTAATATTTATAATTCTTTAATATTTATAATATGTTTTCCGGAAAAATATAGAGTAGAAAGTTATTAAATTCTAGGGTGTTACACCGGTCCCTCGCCGGCCACCCTCCTTGCTCCTCCCCATGTCCGGTATTTTCGAAACTATATAAAAAAATAATATTTGTCTTCTTTTTTCTTTTTGAATTAATTTTGCAAATTCATGTTAATATTTATGATTAATCATGTTTTTATAAGTTTCAATCATGTTTTATGAAGTTATGATTTGTTTTAAAGCATGAATTAATTTGTTGTTCATGAAATTTTAGATTAGGGTTTTATAAAGTAATGAAATTCTTGATTTTTGTGAGTTTTAATGATTTAAACTTCAATATTATGATCATGAATTGTTGTTGGGTGAATTTATGATGATTTTATGAAGTTTAGATTAATTTTAAAGGCTTTAACATAAAATAAATTGCTGTCAAAATTTTGTGATCATGAAAATAAATAGAATAAATATTATGAACATGTTTTGGCTTATGAAAAATTATACTACAATATAGATTGGTTTCATAATGATGCTAGCTAGTAGATTGTAAAAGAGTTTTATGATGAATTTATGATGTTTTTATGAGTTTTTAATGTACTTAAAGTTAATTAATAAATCTGAAAATTTTATAAAAGTTAAAATAAGTTTTAAGTGTTCATATTATGCTAGTATGATCACATGTTAATTCTATAATGTTACCTATTTAGTATGTTTCATGAAGTTTAAAAGTGATTTTAAGCATGTTTAACATGTTGTCCAGATTTTGTAAAGTGAACAATTAGGGTTTAGTGTGTAATTAACATGAATTAATCATTAACGTTAAGTATTACATTATATGATTGATTTATGATGTTTTTGAGATTTTTCATGGAGTTTTGACTATAATAAATTGCTGTCCACTTTTCTAAAGTGACATAAAATGTATGTTGAGGTTTTATAAAGCATAAATAAGTTTCCGAAAATCGAGTACCTTGAAATATAAAAATTAAAGAAAAGTAAGGAATTTAATAGAGACCATATAGGGAATGCTTAGACAAGTTTCCAATATAGAAAGCTAGTTAAGAGCTGTTGTAGAACTTAGTCAACAAGGTTTTCTTTTAGTTTCGATTTTCTCTATGTACGAGACTTCGAATTAGTCAACTTTTAGAAGTTGTGGCAGATCACCACTATTTCACGAGGTACATAAGTACTAAAGACAAACATAAGAATTAGAACTCATGATTGGATGATCCTTTATGTTATGATATGTTGTTATGCTTGTTTCGATTATGAATTGACGTGGATGACAAGTTTTATTGGAAGTATGATTTTATATTATGTTGACATTCCATGTTTTTAGCAATATAGATTCTACAAGATTGAATTGTAATGTTATGATCAGTTTAATTTTGCCAATAGCTTATTTATGAAGAAAGGAAGGTGTTTAAGTTGGTTTGTTATTTGATCAACAAGAAAAGTAGTTTGTGAATTTTTATTCACATAAATTAAAAAGCAGTTAAAGAGCAATTACTTTTATACATATTTCCACTCACAGTGTAATGTGTTGTCAAGGAGAAAGTAAATAGTTAGCCACTCACAGTTAATGTGTGGTAAAGGAAGTTCAGTTTAATTAAAGGACACACATAAGATTATTTTTAGAATCACTTTAAATCAAAGATAATTAATGATATGAATATCAATGAGCAAAACTTCGATGGTTTGATAGAAGGTGCAAAACAAGATGCAACCATGGGAGAGTTAGTGGCTTATGGAGACACGAGACTCTTGGGGTTGGCTAGGGTAAATTTTTACGTGTGCATGGTGACATGCACAAGTTTCCTCACGTAAAAATCAAGCAAGAATAATAAGTAGTTTAGGAGTGTTGAGCTATATGGGTTTTCTTCCCACTTCACTTGATAGGGTTTTACCATATGGTGTTTTGTGATTTTCTTATTTAGTTTATGAGTCATGGTTGATGGAATCAAACATGGGAAACACAAAATTGGAGGTTTCTTGAAATAAAGATCGAAGCTCCAAAGGTTTCTTGAAGTTCTTGAAAATGGAAGTCCATCAAAAATCAAAGGAAAATATAGCGTGTATCTTACGGGATTTTTGAAAGATTTTGAAGGATTTGGGCACGTTGTAACCGTGTTTTCCGTGTTGTTTGACTTGGTCAACTTTAGTAGTTGGGTTGAAAATATTGTCCTTAGAATTTGTTTCTCAAAATATCTAAGATTTAGGCTAGAAATCAGATTACAGCTGGTGCGCAAGATTGTATCCGTTTTCGTATAAATCTTTGTTATCCTAATGTTAGTTTGTTTATCCATAAATCTGGGTAGTTGTAGGATTTGTTTAGGATATTCACATATTGTGTGACATGTTTAGCTATAATAGGATGTAAAGTACATCAATAAAATCAGATTAGAGTGATTAAAAACACAAGTTGTTTCCGTTTTCATTGTTTTCACGCAAAACAAAAATAGTGAGGATTTCTTGTGAGAATTCGACGAGTGAGTGGTGCTAATAGAGCTTTTATCTCACGTAGGATAGTTTTTTAGGATTTGAGGGTGCTTGGCTTAATCAAATTCTAGTAATTATTCGCCTTAGAACTTCAAATTTGTGGTGCGTCGCTTATCAAATTTGTGCTCTAGAGTTTATCTTGTGTGAGTGGCGTTTGTTTATAACAAAATTCACATCAACTTTGGTGCTTTCGTTGAGAGAATTCGTTTAATCTCAGTGTTCATCATCAATTCTCATGGCTCAAGCAAGGTGGAGACGAAAATCCACAAGGATTTACGAAGGTATGAGTTGTGGCTCAAGCAAAAGTTACGTATGCAAGGAGATTGCACGTTGAAAGGCTCGTTTAGATGAAGTCTTAACACAATCATGTGGCTTCTACCAAGAAACTCCTCCTACTAAATCCAAGCAGGGGATGGCTCATCATCAAGTTCAAGTGAGCAAGAAAGTGTGAGAAGTGTGCGTAAACCAAAGAAAGGATACTCCTCAGTTCTAGTGACGATGAGGAACCTAGGTCAAGGCACACAAACACAGGGAAAGATAGGGATGATGATCGAAACCTTAAACTCGAAATCCCTGAGTTTAATGGAGGTATGGATCCTGAAAAATTTTTAGATTGGATTCGTAGAGTTGAGAGGATTTTTTCGTTACATAGGAGTATATGATCATAAGTCCTACAAGTTAGCGGATTGAAAACTCACTTCCTATGCAAGTCTATGGCTTGAGGGTTACAAAGGAAAAGAAGGAAGAGGGTAGGTCAAAATCTCTTCTGGGTCTAATTAAAGAGGGAGATGAGGAAACGTTTTGTCCCCTCAGATTTCGAAAAAAAACAACTTCATTAGATGCATACATTGAAGCAAGATAGAAAATCTGTTGATGAATACATTGTGGAGTTCGAAAAATTGATCATGGTTGTGATTTAGAAGAGAAGGAGGACCACAAGGTGGCTCGTTTTGTGGCTTGTCTAGATGACAACATAAGGGAGAAGGTCGAATTAACCCTTATTGGACCTTTGATGAAGTTTGTAGAGTGGCTGCAAGAGTTGAAAAGCAAGTTGCACGTAAGCCAAAAGCATACTTCAAGACTTACGATCCTAAGGAAAAACGTGATGCCTTTCCCTCAAAAATTAACTTTGTAAGGTTACTAAACCACCCTTCATCAAGGATAAGGCTCAATTTCAAACCTAAAGTAGTGATCCACGCATTATTTGTTTCAAGTGTAAAGGAAAGGTCACATTCAAAGAGATTGTCCTATCTCTAGGGGTCACAACAACTCACTTGGTAGATGAAGAAAACCTGATAGAAGAGGAGGAGGTGTATGAGATAGGGGAGGAAGACTATGCCAAATATGAACTATGGAAGAGAAACGGAGGAGTTCAACCAGAACACAAGGCCAATCCTTGGTTTTGCGTAGGGTGTTACAATCACAAATGCGCAAACCTTTGGAGAGTCAACGAGACAAATTTTTTTCTCCAAGGTGTAATGTTCAGGCAAGCTTTTTGATGTGATCATAGACCTCGGGAGTTGCACAATGTAGTCTCTACATTATTGGTAGAAAAGCTCGCAATCCCTACAAAGGTACATCCTCCCAACCGTACAAACTACATTGGCTTAGGTCACACAAGCAAGATGTAAGGTAAACAAACAAGCCTTTATTGCGTTTAAAATTGGTAAATTTTTAGGATCAAGTTGCTTTGTGATGTTTGTCCTATGGATGCTTGTCATAATATTATTGGGTAGACCTTGGCAATATGACCGTTTTGTGGTGTTTAATGGGCGAACAAATGTTACATTGGGCGCAAGAATGCCAATGAGAAATCGTTTGCATTAAAACCTTTGATGATCTAACCTAAGTTAAACATGAGTACTCTAAGGGTGTTTTGCTAGTTTGGTGGAAAGGAGTTAGAAAGAGATGAAAACAAGTTCTATGTCAATATGTTTTTAGCCAAGGAGGTAAAAGATGAAGCCCCATAGAGATTCCTAGGGTTTTGCATCCAATGTTGAATGAGTTTTCGGATGTTTTCCTAATGAGTTGCCCACCAAGGGTTTACCACCAATACAGTGGGGTTGAGCATCAAATTGATCTTATTCCTGGGTCTCAAATTCCCAAACCACGCCTATCCCTGCATATCTAGATGTAAAATCCCATACGTAACAACGGAGATAGACATGATAGGCCTAATCATTGATGAATTAAATTTGCGAGTTTGTTTCTTGTAAGTTGTTGTATTCCACTGAACTCAACGGTGATTCCATGTGTTGTGCCTACTTGTATAGGTACCCACTCCAACATGTTTTACATAAGACTGATGGCACGTTAGGAGCAGTGTATTATTGTATTTTCAAACGGGCGTTAACAATCTCCTTGACCCTTGTCCATTATTAGTTTTTCTTCCTATACCTAGAATTGGACGCTTTCTTCGCTGCCTTCCCTGGTCTCCCGCCCGGAATTGTTTTTCTCAGCCCACAATTGATTACAGAGTTGCTTTTTATCATCAATTCTAATGAAAGAAGGTGGACGAGTGGAAAATAAACTAGGCTTCGAAAACAAAACTGGAGGTGTGATGCGTTCAACAGAAAAATATATGAATGATCACTATCACACACACACGAATAACCAAGAGAGGAGAACACAAAATGTGTAACACCTATACCATAAACGTAAAACAACCCAGACACAGCCTTTTGGTGGTTACTAATGCACCTATACCGTTATAGGTTGATATAGAACGAAGTTTTACAAGCCAATACATTGGTAAATTTGTGGTGTGTATTTAGATGATATTCTTGGTTGATAGCAGAGTTTTAACAAGAAACAAAGGAAGGTCACGCCCGGACCTGGGGTCCTAGACTCCCTCTAATGGGTATTTAATATCGAGTCAGTTTTAGGTGTTTCGTTGTTTGAGACATTACGGGAACAAAAGCCCTATTGCTAAAGCGTCGAGAAAGTGGTAATTTTATGGTAACCAGAACGTGACGTTCTAGGTGTATAATTGATGTCCAAAGATGGGAGTTTCTGTTGATCCATCCAAACGTGGAAGCTTAAATCGTGTTGGCCCATACCTAAAAGTGTGACAAGGTACGTTTGCTTTCAATGGGGTTACTTTCATTTTATAGTGAGGTTTTGTGAAGAATTTTTCATCTGTTGTGCTCCTATACCGAATGTCTTAAGAGGATACACAAAGTTGTGACGTGGACTAAAGGGGCACAGAAAAAAAAGACGCTTTTTTGGGGGGGATTGAATAAAGAAATTGCTTTGTAAACACACCCGATCAAGCCTTAGCCAGTTTTTCAACAATTTGAGGTTGAAGACGGATGCAAAGTGGGTAGGCGTGGGAATTGTGCTGTTCCTAAGTCCAATGGAAGCTGCCAATTGGCTACTTTAGTGAGAAATTGATATGGTGTCTAATGAACTATTCTACTTCTGACAAAGATTTTCTGCATATTATTAGAGCTTTGGATCGTTGGAGTTCATTAGTTAAGGCCTAATACTTCAATTAATCATTCGATCAATGAAGTTTGAAGCACATCAATGGTCAACAAAAGTTGAATCCAAGACATGCTAAATGGGTTGAATTTTGGCAATCATTTCACTCTTTTCTTCAAAAATACAAATAACGGGAAGTCTAATATTGTTGCTTGATGCAATTGCTTTGTCAAGAAGGTTACTTTGCTTGTGTGTTTATACTTCAAATTAATTGTTAGGTTGTAATTCCAGTTTTACAGACAAGATGGAACGTTGGACCCATATTGGTCTCTTGAACTAACTTTCAAAGGGTTCTATGAGTCTCATATGTGCTACATTGATGGGTTTGTGCAAAGGCAATAGCTATTGTGCATACCAAAGTGTTTCTAGACGTGAATTGCAGTGCTGGAGCGTCATGGAGGAGGCATTGCTGGGACATTTTGGAATTACAAAGACACTAACATGCGTGCACGAGCATTTTATACTGGCCCAAGATGATTGTAGGATGTTGAATCTATATATGACTACATGTGCTATTGTCAACAAGGCAAAGGCGGCCTTCCTCAAGGCACTACACTCCATTGGCCAGTGCCAGAGGGACCTTGGGAGGATGTTGCTATGGATTTACATGTGTGCGGGTGACCAAGGACAGACAAGAGGCAAGGTGCAATTTTATGGTTGGTTGTATCGGGTTTTCAAAGTGGCTCACTGTTACAACCATGTCACAAACCGACGATGCTATGAATGTAGGCTGTTGTATTTTCGAGGACATCATAAGGTACATGGGGTCCCAAAACCATTGTAAGGAACAGAGCACAAAGTTCATGAGCTACGTTTTCGGAGTCACTTGGGATGATAGGTACAAAACTTTTGTTTCGCCATCTTATCATCCTCAAACCGATGGCCAAACAGAGGTGACAAACGTACACTAGGGTGTTCTTTTTGCGTGGTTGGTTAGTAAAACACAAAAGTGTTGGGACCTAAAACTTGCTCATGCTGAGTTTGCTTACACAAGATCACCTACTTATGCGCTACATAAAAACATTAACCATTTCGAAAAACTGGTCTATGGAATCACCCCTACAACTTCAATTGACTTCGTAAGTATTCCTAAAGGGAGTTGGTAGCACAAGGAATGCCAAGAACAAAGGTTGGTTTCTTACATAACAGGCTCACGCAAGAAAAGACTTATCCAAGCGAAGTTAGGGCTAGAAGTGAATAAAGTAAATGATATAGTTTAAAGGCCAAGAGCAAACAAACAAACATCCAACATGTTTACAAGGAAGGGGATTTGGTTTGGCTACATTTGAGAAAAGAAAAGGTTCACAAATAACGAAAAGAATACAGCTTATGCCTTCGTTGCTGATGGATCCGTGTCACAATCAAAAGTAAGCGTGGGGGAAATGCATACAACTAGAGTTGCTCAGCGAGGATAATATGGAGTTCATGCAACTTTCAACATTGGCGATTTAAGTCTCCTTATGTCCTGAATGCCAACTGTCGAGGTTTTGAGGACAAACTCTTCTGAAGAAGAGGAGAGTGAATGCATATCAATGAGCAAAACTTCGATGTTTGATAGATGAGGGTGCAAACAAGATGCAACCATGGGAGAGTTAGTGGCTTATGGAGACACGACTCTTGGGTGGCTAGGGTAAATTTTTACGTGTGCATGGTGACATGCACAAGTTTCCTCACGTAAAAATCAAGCAAGAATAATTAGTAGTTTAGGAGTGTTGAGCTATATGGGTTTTCTTCCCACTTCACTTGATAGGGTTTTACCATATGGTGTTTTGTGATTTTCTTATTTAGTTTATGAGTCATGGTTGATGGAATCAAACATGGGAAACACAAAATTGGAGGTTTCTTGAAATAAAGATCGAAGCTCAAAAGGTTTCTTGAAGTTCTTGAAAATGGAAGTCCATCAAAAATCAAAGGAAAATATAGCGATGTATATTACGGGATTTTTGAAAGATTTTGAAGGATTTGGGCAACGTTGTTAAGCGTGTTTTCCGTGTTGTTTGACTTGGTCAACTTTAGTTAGTTGGTTGAAAATATTGTCCTTAGATTTGTTTCTCAAAATATCTAAGATTTAGGCTAGAAAATCAGATTACAAGCTTGGTGCGCAAGACTTGTATCCGGTTTCGTATAAAATCTTTGTTATCCTAATGTTAGTTTGTTTATACCATAAATCTAGGGTAGTTAGGATTTGTTTAGGATATTCACATATTGTGTGACATGTTTAGCAATAAATAGGATGTAAAGTATATCAATAAAATCAGATTAGAGTGATTAAAAACACAAGTTGTTTCCGTTTTCATTGTTTTCACGCAAAACAAAAATAGTGAGGATTTCTTGTGAGGAATTCGACGAGTGAGTGGTGCTAATAAGCTTTATCTCACGTGAGGATAGTTTTTAGGATTTGAGGGTGCTTGGCTTTAATCAAATTCTAGTAATTATTCGCCTTAGAACTTCAAATTTGTGGTGCGTCGCTTTATCAAATTTGTGCTCTAAGTTTATCTTGTGTGAGTGGCGTTTGTTTATAACAAAATTCACATCAATTAATATTGCTTGCTTGATTTGATGCACGTTTATATGTGATGTTGTATGTGAGTCATAACATAGTTAAACCGGTTAACCACGTAAAGTGTAAGACGATTTGCATCAAAACTCTTTGAACGTATGTACGATGAGTGCGAACAATGGGGGAGTCGTATTGAACAGTGATCTAGGTGACGTTGGTAATATCTTCTTGGAGTTGCTCTCAAGTTGGTGCCCAATAGGGCGATTTTAAAGGAGAGGAAACCCGTTCGATGCGGAATCCAAAGTCTAAGTATAATAATTAATTTGTCGATCCTATGCACAGGTGAAGAGTTGCCAAAGGAAAGATGTGTGAATGTTTTAGTTCATGTTGTTTTGTTGCATAGTCTTTAGTAGTTGTGTACTCAGTTTTGCTGACTGTTTGCTTTATGTGCATGGCTTTGTCTTGGACTTGGCCCTACAATGACCCACTTGTTGGCGAGTAGTTGTGTAGAATAAGAAAAGCTACAGGTACAAGTGGACATAAGTCATTTCATGTTGGGCTGGAGTGAGAGTGCTTGTTGTGTAGTTTTGTAGTTTTGTAGTTTTACTTTTATTACTTATGATGTTCTAACTTTTAATTGGATGTTGTTATATTTTTTAAGTTTCTTGTTTGCTTTTGTAAGGGCCGCTAAAATGGTTCCGAAGTGTAACAAAGTTATAAGTTGATTTTTATTTTGGATGTTGGTTTGAGATTTTTAAGATTTTAAATTGGTTTTAGTTTTAAGACTTCCACTGTAGTACTTTGATAAATGCCTTAGTCGTTATCACGGTGGCGGAAATACTTTGGTTTTTCCCGTTATTTAGGAGTTTTAATAATTATAATTCTCTAATATTTATAGTCTAGAAAAATTTAGAGTAGAAAGTTAGGAAATTCCAGGGTGTTACAAAGTGGTTAGCAGAGCTTAGTTTTGAAATAAAATAAATTTTATTTTTGGGGGTGCCCTAAGATTTATTTTGGGAAAGAGGAATTTCTTATTTTGGAAAGTTTTTGGAAATGGAATTTTTCTAAAAATAGTAATTTCCGAAAATAGAAAGTTTTGTAAAATAAATTATGTGTGCAAGTATGCAAGGAATTCAAGTGTGTTTTATGTGTCATTGCTTTAATATCATGTGGTGAGTTTCGGTAGAAATTTTAGGCATCTAGGATAGACCTCATTTCTGTTCTTTCATGCAGTTAAGTTACTGTTTTAAGGTGTTGCTTATGTGAATAGTGATGTGTAAAGGAAATTATATGTAAGCCACCAGACCTTTTTTGTAGAACTGTTAGTTTGTTTTGTTGCAGGAAGGATGCTCCATTAGTCTTAAGTTGAGGTATGTTATGCTGACCAGCTTTCTAGGATTGAAATCTCCAAGGCATTGCCCTTCAAAGACAGTGTAGAGTGTAGTCAGGTTTTGCAACCTTGCTTCATTTCTAGAATGTAGCTGACCAGCTTTCTAGGCACTAGTACAAAAATCCAATTTTGCTGCGGTTTTTTTAGGGGTATTTGCTGCGATTTTTAACCGCAGCACTTGGAGCAGCAGCAATAAACTAGCGTATTATTTGCTGCGGTTCAACCGCAGCAAAAAAATGGACTTTTTGCTGCGGTTGTAGTCAAAACCGCAGCAAAAAGGGGGCAAAAAATGGTGGGAAATCCCACTATTTGCTGCGGTTTTACAAAGAACCGCAGCAAATAGTGGGATTTCCCACCAAAAAAAAAGCTTTATTTGCTGCGGTTTTTTAGAAAACCGCAGCAAATAACCACCCAAAAAAATAAAAAATTTTTTTTTTTTTTTTTTGCTTTTTAATGCTAAATTGTAGCCAGAATGTTTGTATATGTACAATAGTTGTAATAACAACATTACAGCAGCATTAGAATAATAACATCAATCTCAAATACAATTATATTACAAAAAACACTTCAAAGAGCATTATAACGGCAGCATCTCAACAGTGGCAGCAGCAGAAGTGTGGAGAGCACCTACTAACAATTAAGCATCAGTGAAAGAAAAACAAAAAAAGACTATAACCACATTACATAATTTGATATAATCGGACAACCAACATTCAACCCAATACTACACTTCATGATAGACTACATTGAATACCAAAACCTAGAGTTGTTGCAATTTTTTTTTAATTAATTAATTTACTTTCCTCATCAACATCACATAGAACTTGATAAAAATTGGCCAAACGGATAACAACGTACCTTAATAAGCCAGATTGGTCAAGCTATAAAGGAAGACTAATGTTTTTACTAGATAATCCTGTAAACATTACATAATGTAAATGGCATATTAGCTTTCCTACAAAGGGAAGACATACAACACACTATATTTCTATGTAATTCTCTCATCCTCACAAGACAAGAACATAAACAGCTATGCTCCGAACTCCAGAAAATAAACAACAAATCAAGATCAGAGATATTCAGGATTTAAGGTCTTATTATGAGAGGAGATCGAGAAGAACCTGACTCTAGATCAATGACTATTTTAGGCAACCTGAGTCCCGTCTCTGTGACTGTGAGTCTTTCTTATGATATACAGATGCTCTGACAGTGTACTGCAAAACATTTACATAATCAAACTAAGGAAACATGTGCAGAGTCACTTAAGTTGACATGTATTAAAATTCTAGTTCACACAACATCAAAGTCCTAGACTACTAATTTCTAGTGCATGCAATTGATTTAGAACTTTTTACATTAGTTGTTTTGTGTATCCTCATTAGAACTATAAAACGACAGATAATATGGCTATACACAACTACAAACGAGGAATAGATAATAACCACAGTTGCTGTAATTTCAGGTCCCTTGCTTATGGACAGTGGCAAAAACTTAATTTACTCAAACATTTGGCTTATTAATCCCATTGTCGTTGTGTTGAACTTCATACTCGTAGCCCCCTAGGTTGTCAATATTTGACTCTAATCGCCAAATGAAATCATCCCAAATACAATTCATTTTGTTTCTTGGATAATACAAAACTAAGTAAAATACAGACAGCAATCAAAGTAGAAACATCAAATGCTCAATATATAGTTTTATACCAGCCAAAGATGTACATTCCAAGGCTTTTACCTCCACAAAGATCAATCAGAATATGTATTAAAATTTCTTAACCAACTGCTCCGACTATTTGTTAACCAAAATCACTTCATACTCCTAAAGTAGTCCCCAACAATGCAACAAACCTTAAACAACAATGCAAAAACCCAATTTTTAAACATCATCATTCCAACATAGCCCCAACAATGCAACAAACCATAAACAACAACTAAAGTAGTCCAAAAAACCCAGTAACAACTACATCACCAAATAATGTACTTAAAAATTACAGAAATCATAAAATCTAAAACATATGAAATTAAGTACTCACAGGAGAAATCATAAAATCTAAAACATATGAAATCTAAAACAAGTTAACAAGTTAATAACAAACTTAGAGATTAGAGATTAATACTCAAAACAAACTTAATAACAAGTTAACACAAGTGATATATTGAGAGGAAAAACAGGGGCAAATTAGCAAGAATTATCAAAACCCTAGATTTAAAAAAAAAAAAATTCAAAACACAAAACACAAATCAATTGAAAAAGAGGGAGGACGAGGATAGAAGAGAGATGAGAGAATGAGATGAAGTAACATAAAAGGAACAACACAACAATCAACAACAAAACAGAAATAAAAAAAATACCTTAGAAATCGAAAAAATCTAAAATCGATTTGAAGAATCAAAACCAATCACACTCTAAATTTCTTCCCATTAACTATTACACATGTAGGACGCAATGACACTCTCATACACAAAGTGTATGATAAAATACTATACGGAGTAAAACACAAATGCATTTTTCCACAAAGTGTAGTGTACCATAATCAAAAAGACAATATTTCAACAACAAATTGACGAGCCAGTAAAATAATTAAGAGTCAACAACAACCAAAAGCCCCAACATAAAACATCTAACACAAAACCTACAAATTTCAGCCAAATTCAACAAAAAACTCAACATTTCAGCCAAATTAAATTAAAACAATCAAAATTAAGAAATTCAACCTCTCTGAAATTCTGAAACAACCAACTACGCAACCGCATATACTCGCGAAATCAACCGTCATCGCGAAATCACTTGACCTTTGACATATGATCTTCCCTTTGACATTCGATCATAAAAAAAAATTCAAAGAAATCATAAAAGAAATCAGAAGAAATATAAGTAATTTAATCATACAAAAAACAAATTTAATACCGGAAAAAATTCACTCAAAATAGAGATTTACTCACCATAATTTCAGATCTGCTTAAGCGTGTAATTATTTAAATCTTCTAAAATCAACGAATCAAATACATTGCTGAAGTTTCAAGTCACATCAAACGAATAATCCATCATTTCTGCAACAATCAATCAAAAGAAATAAATAAATATTCTCATGAAATCATAAAACAAAACTAAAATAAAAATTGAATAACAAAATCAAATCTAAACAAAGTATTACCGAAACAAAATAGCAGAAATCAACTTCAAGAAGGAAATCTGCAAATCGAGATCACAAGTAGATCGTGAAAATGATGGAATTGAATGGTCGAGAAAGAGAATGGTCGAGTGAGGAAGAGGCGAGATGGAATTGAAAGGATCAGCGAGTGAGAGGGAGAGAATGAGAGAGTAAATTAGGGTTAGAGAGGGAGAGAGGAAATTAGCTAGGGTTGAAAGGATCGACAAAGGAGGGGGAAAATAAGGGGTGGGTTTAATATGTGTTGGTTTTAATATGGGCTTGGGTTGGCCTTTTTATCCGTTTTTTAGTTGGGTTATTTGCTGCGGTTGAACCGCAGCAAATAGTTTCAATGCTTATAAAAAAAAATAGAAGGGAACTATTTGCTGCGGTTATCAAAAAACCGCAGCAAATCTTCCGCAGCAAAATCCATTTTTTCTACTAGTGAGGAGTTTCAACCTTGCTTCATTTCTAGAATGTAGGCCCTTCAAAGACAGTGTTCAAGGTATTGCGGTCAGGTTTTTATTGGCCTACTTAAATGAAGAATGCTAGAGATTTTGTCATGTCATGTGATTCTTGCCAACGAACAGGTAACATCTCCAAAAGGCATGAAATGCCTCAAACAGGTATCTTCGAGGTTGAAATCTTTGATGTTTTGGGTATTGATTATATGGGTACCTTTCCTTCTTCTAATAGCAATTGCTATATATTAGTTGTTGTGGATTATGTTTTTAAAAAGGTGGAAGCTGTCGCTACCCCCCATTGTGATTCTAACATCGTGGTGAGATTGTTTAAGCAAGTTATTTTCCCTAGGTTTGGAGTCCCTAGAGCTATCATCAATGATGGGGGGGGGCGCATTTCCATAAGAAGACGTTAGAGAAGCTGTTGGAGAAGTAGGGTGTCTACCACGGAACAGGATTGACATACTATCCACAAACCAGTGGTCAAGTGGAAGTCTCAAATGGAGAAATGAAGGCTATCCTCGAGAAAACGGTTGCAAAGTCAAGGAAAGATTGGAGTAGCAAGCTGCATGATGCATTATGGGCATATAGAACAGTGTTCAAGACACCTATCGGTACATCTCCATATCAATTAGTGTACGGGAAAATGTGCTATTTACCAATTCAATTAGAGTATCAAGTCTACTGGGCAGTAAAGGAGCTCAAATTGGATGTTAAGCTTGCAAGTGACAAGCTGTTACTTAAATTAAATGAGCTAGATAAGTTTCGATTGGGAGCCTATGATAGTGCTATGATCTACAAGGAGAAGACTAATTAGAAATGGCACAATAAGAGGATTATAAGAAAAGAGTTCGTAGCAGGTAATAAGGTCTTGTTATTCAACTCTAGATTGAAGCTTTTTCCTGGAAAGTAGAGGTCTAGGTGGAGCGGCCCTTTCATTGTCACCTCGGTGAGCAAGTACGGATTTGTGGAGGTTAAGAATGATAAATGGGAGCGATTTAAGGTTAATGGACACCGCCTCAAGCGTTACTATGAAGATGATGCTGTTGGCCTGGTTGAGGAAATCAGTTTCCGAAACCCACAAACCCTATGAGCTGTGAGGTAACATGGTCAAGTTAATGACCTTAAACAAGCGCTTTGCGGGAGGCAACCTGTAGTTAGTTTAGTTTTTAGTAGCTTTTTCTTTGTTTATTTTCATAGTTTAGTAGGGACTCTAGCTCTATTCTTAGTTTTGGTGCGGAGAGTGAGGTACTAAAAAATAAATCCAAGTTTATTGGCTGTGATTATAGGTGCAATTGAGGTGAAAAGGCGAAAAAGGGCGAAAAACCGCACGAAGAGCAGCTCACCCGAGTGGGTCCGGGCGGATGTCTGGGGTTCCGAGCGCGCAACCCAATTTTGAGGACTTAGAAAAATTTTCAAAATTTTGGAAAAAAGGGGGTCTGAGTGGAAAGACGCCCTCCGGGCGTGCAACCTTCAGTCCGAGCGCGCAATCTCCAAACCTAGCCATTCGCCCGGGTACCCAGACGACCAACCAACCCTCCGGGCAAGTGGCACTTGCTCTGGGCGCCCGGGTTCACTTCCCTCCATCCGCGAGTCTCTTCTTCTTTCTCCTTCCTTTTTCTATCTTCTTCCTCCTTCCTCCTTCTCTCACCTTTCATTATCTTGTCTCCTCTTTCTCTCTCTACAATTCCAAAAATCCATAACTCCCCTTCTCACTGTAACTTCTCTCTACTATATCTGCCTCTCTACTCACCCAAATTCACTCAAATTTTCATCAAATTTCATATTTTCCCATCCTCTTCTAGATCCCCACCACAACTCTCACTAAAAAAATCTCTCCACTCACTTCCTCACTTCTCTTACTACACCTTCTATGGCACCAAAGAGGCAACGGGTCGAAACTAGCTCAAGGAACGAACCACAAGTATTCGGACGGGATTCTACCTACGGGTTAGTTGCTTTTGGTTCACAAGAGAAAAAGGTACGTTTCAAAAAGTTAAAATTAAGGCATGAACCCTACCCGTTTTCTAGACCACCAATTATTACTTGCTTTAGGTGTATATAATGAAACTCAGGGACTGTTTAAGTCTATGGGTATGCACAGATTTTTAACTATGGATGCTCCACATACCCCAACATAACTTACTGCACCCTCAATTCCTAAAATTATCCTCACAAGAGTCTAAATCCTAAGCAACAACTCTTTTAAGATGTACGAAAATTTCTACACACTCGAAAATTTCCTCACCTTTGGTTTTGATTTGTTTTGTAGAAATCAAGCAAACTTAAACAATCAATGTTTATTGAATTCACTAATCTCAATTTTTACAAGCTAATGTTGAGATTATTTATAGTCATAATCATCAAAAAAATCCTAACTAAACTAAGCTAAATTTACACGCATAACATTAGGTAAATTCAGCCTAATCTAGTGACTCATCAATGACTCACAAAATAAGAATGCCACATCATCACTGCATGTCATGCAACTTGCTAAAATATCCTAACAAACCATATCTAAACAAAAAATATCCTAACAAACTTATTCTTACCTTGCTAATCTAGATAATCAACAAATTAACCAGAATTACACAACAACAAGATTTACCCAAATACCCCAAAAATCGTCCAAATTGACACAAGCCTTGTTCGTCCAGATTTGCGCAATTTTTGCGAGTTTTCTTCAAATCATCAACAAACCTTTCAAGATTCAATCTTTTAATCAAGAAACTTTCAAGAAGTCATTCTCCATGTGTATAAGGATGTAAATGATGATTTAGACAGTTCAAGAATTAGAAGACTCAATGCCTAAAATGAGAAAACCTTATCAAGTGAAGTGGGAAACACTTATAGGCAAAACCATCTTATTTCCCTAATTCCACCATTCTTTCCTTTGCTTCAATGATCAAGTATTTTCGTGTGTCACCATACACACCCATGATGATGTCTTTGAAGATCCTAAAAGCTTTGAATCTCCATAAGCCATTATTTCACCCATACTTGCGTCATCTTTAGAAGCCATTATCAAACCTTCGAAGTTATCATCTTGTTTCGTATCATCCTCCTCTTCTTCATAAGAATTTTTTCTCAAACCTCGAAGTTGATCATCAGGAACATAAGGTGACAAATCACCAATGTTGAACGTGGCATGCACACCATATTCACCTGGCAATTCGAGTTTATATGCATTGTCCCCTATCTTGCTCACGATTTTGAATGGTCCATCACACCTAAGCACTAGCTTGTTTTTCCTTTGATTAGGAAATCTTTCCTTCCTTAGATGTAACCATACCAAATCTCCTTCCTTGTATGTGTGTTTGATTTTATGCTTGTTATCTCTTGTCTTGTAGATATCATTCACATGCTCAATCCTTGCTCTAACCATGCCTGTAACTTCTGCATATATTCAATTTTAGCTAAAGCATCTTTGTGACCAAGCTCACCTTTAGGAATAGCCACGAAATCAATAGGTAGCTTGGAATTGACTCCATAAACAACTTCAAAAGGTGAATGCTTAGTTGCATATGTAGGTTAACGATTATAAGCGAATTCTGCATGAGCTAATTTCAAGTCCCAATCTTTTTGTGTCTTGCTTACCAAACCACGAAGTAAAACGCCTAGGGTTCTGTTTGTGACTTCAGTTTGACCATCTCTTTGTGGGTGATAAAAAGTACTAAAGAGCAATTTCATGCCTACCAAACGCCCAATGATTTCCAGAAGTAGCTCATAAAATTATATTTCTCTGTCACTTACAATTGTTTTCGGAACTCCATGTAACATAACAAGTTGCAACATTGATAGCATCATCAGTCTTGTGACAAGGTGTGAAGTGAGCCATCTTCGAAAACCTGTCAATCACAACCATTATAGCATCCTTTTGCCTTGCAGTTCTAGGCAAACCAACTATGAAATCCATAGAAATATCATCCCAAGGGGCTTCTGGCACTGGCAATGGTGTGTAGAATCCCTGATGGAAGGATGCCTTGGCCTTTTGACAAACTGCACACTATGATATTACTGCTTCAACGTCAACAATCATTCTAGGCCAATAAAAATGCTCGTACAACATTGTCAATGTTTTTGTGATACCAAAGTGACTTGCAATTCCACCCACATGTGCTTCTCTGACTAGCAATTCACGAATACTACACTTAGGGATGCAAAGTAGATTCCCTTTGAATAAGAATCCATCATGTAGCACATAAGATCCCATTAAACCCTTCGTAATTTGTGAATAGATAGGGCCAAGATCTCCATCTTGCTCGTAATATTGTGTAGGAAGTACTTTGGCCGGTAAAGCCCCAGCCGTGTGAACTAAACTGAAAGTTCCAGCTCAACTCCAAACCAAGCAATTTGAAATTAATAACACCAATTAAAGCATACCTCCTTCATAAAGCATCAACAACCACATTAGATTTGCCTTCTTTGTACTTTGATGAAAAGTGAAAAGACTACAAAAATTCAACCCACCTAGCATGCCTTAGATTGAGTTTATGTTGGCCTTTGATATGCTTCCAAGCCTCATGATCAGACTGCAATACAAAGTGACTTGGACGCAGATGATGACTCCAATGATCCAATGCTCGAACAATAGCATAGAATTGCTTGTAATAGGTAGAGTAATTCAACCTTGTTCCATTCAATTTCTCACTAAAATAAGCTATAGGCCCCTTACCTTGAACCAACACTGCACCAATCGCCACGCCAGTAGCATCTGTCTCAACTTCAAAGGCTTCAAAAAATCTTGCAAAGAGAAGATAGGAGCTGGACAAAGCAATTTCTTCACCAATCCATTCAGACTTCTCTTTGTTCTTCTTAGTACACTCGTCCATAGATGCTACTACAGATGAGAAATTCTTTACAAATCTTCTGTAGAAAGAAGCTAAACCATGAAAAGCACGCACCTCAGTCACAGATTTCGGAACAAGCCATGATTTGACAGCTTCTACTTTCGAAGGATCAACTGAAACACCGTCCTTAGAAGCAATGTAACCTAAGAATGTCACACTTGAGACCATGAACGAGCACTTTTCGAGCTTAGCATACAACTTCTTCTTTCTCAAAGTTTTGAACACTTCTCTTAGATACTGCAGATGATCTTCCACATTTGCACTATACACCAGTATATCATCCAAATAGACAACCCCAAACTTCCCAATGAAAGGTTTCAAAACTTCATTCATCAATCTCATAAAAGTACTAGGAGCATTAGTAAGACCAAAAGGCATAACTAACCATTCATAGAGTCCTAGTTTAGTTTTGAATCAAGTTTTCCATTCATCACCATCCTACATTTGAATTTGATGGTAACCACTCCTCAAATCAATTTTAGTAAACACTTGTGAGCCAAACCATTCATTCAATAAATCATCCAATCGAGGAATAGGAAACCTGTATTTGATGGTAAATTTACTCACATCACTAGAATCAATGCACATTCTCCATGATCCATCCTTTTTAGGAACAATCAATGTTGGTATTGCACGTGGACTCATGCTTTCCCTGACATACCCTCTTGCCATCAACTCTTGAATCTGTCGTTGGATTTCCTTAGTTTCTTCTTGATTGCACCTGAAAGCTGGTTTATTAGGAATCTGAGCTCCAGGAACCAAATCAATCTGATGTTCAATTCCTCTAATGGGTGGCAACCTTGGTGGCAATTCATTATGAAATATGTCTTCAAATTCGTGCAACAAGGGGCACAACTCATAACGGATGCTTGTTGCTTTCCCTTGCACTTCCTTAGCCATCAACACATAGAACTTCTCACAATTCTTTACCTCTTGCACCATGGCTTTCTCATCAATCAACAAAACACCCTTCTTATTGCTCACTTCCTTCAAAAATTTCAAACTTTCTAGGGGCTTCAACGCAACTGGTTTTCCTTGTGCCTGTTTTCTAATGATGCATATATTTGTTCTCCCATCAAATTGTACAAATCTATCATATTGTCACAGTCTTCCAAGCAATATATGGCACGCATCCATAGGACATACATCACAGAGCACTTGGTCATCGAAATTTCCAATCTTAAAACTAACCAGAGCCTGTTTGTTCACCTTAGCTTGACGTCACTTGTGTTACTGAGCCAACGTAACTTGTATGGTTGAGGATGTTCAGTGGTAGGAATCTCCAATTTGTTGACCAATACTGTAGAGACTACATTAGTGCAACTACCTGAATCAATTATTAGATCACACAATCTCCCTAGAACATTGCACCTGGTGATGAAAATTGTATCCCTCTGATTCTTTGTAGGTGGCGCAACTTTAGATTACAAAACCCTTCGGAGAACCAAACTCAGGACATTCACGTCAAGAGTAATTTCATCAATCTCCTCTTCCTGAGTATCATAATTTGCGTCATCCTCCTGTTGTTCATTCTCCTGTTTTTCAAAGTTTTCATCATCTGCCCAATTTCGAGTAGTATGAACCCTTGAATGAGGACAATCCTTCTGGATATGCCCTCGACCTTTGCACTTGAAGCATGTGCGTTGATCAAGGTGTGGAGGCTTAGTAGCAGAGCCTTTATCCTTGATATATGGAGGAGGTTTTGAAGTGAAATTGAAATTTTGTTTAAATGAAACAATGGCACGTTCTTTCTTCACAAAGGGTTTCGAAAAAGTACTTGGTTTTTTCAAAAATTGCTTCTCAACCCTAGATGCAGCCTTGCACACTTAATCAAAGGTCCAGTAAGGTTGTAAATTCCACCTTTTCTCTTATTCTTTCATCTAGACCAGCAACATAACGAGCAACTCGATGATCCTCTTTTTCTTTTAGATCACAGATGGTGATCAAATTGAGGAATTCAGATGTATATTCTTCAACTGATTTTCGATCTTGCTTAGCTTAAAAGTATGCATCTTAATGAAGCTGCCTTGCTCGTAATCCTAAGGAACAAAACGTCTCCTCATCTTCTTCTTTAACTTCGTCCAAGTGGCTACTTTGGACTTCCCATCCTTCTTTCTTTTCTTTTGCATACCTTCAAGCCATAAGCTTTCCAAGCCAGTCAATTTCAATTCTGCAATCTTGTATGATTTTCGATCATCATACTCTTTATATTTGAAAATTCGTTCAATTCTTCTTAGCCAATCCAAGAATTTTTCAGGATTCAAACTTCCATCAAATTAAGGAATATCCAGTTTAAGATTGCGATCACCATCTTTAGGTCTTTCCTTCTTTCTGCGCCTATTCATTGGTTCTTCATTACTAGAACATGATGAGTATTGTTTCCTTGGTTTTTGTGCACTCCTTCAGCTTGCTTGCTCATCATCAGAACTAGAATCCATCTCCATTTTACTTGCACCCTTGGACTTGCTTGGTGATTTTAGTTTTTCGGAAAAATCTTTCGTAGTGGCCTCAAACATAGCTTTTAGTTCCTCTATGTCTTTGCGTAATTCCTCAGTGGTGATCTTAGGAGTATTTACTTCATCAGCTGACATGATTACTTTTTGTTTCAACAATGAAATTATACCATTAACCTTGAGGATTCATGTCCTTTCAACAAGAGCACCAAAAGTTGATGTGAATGTTGATAAAGAAAATCGTCACTCACAAAGGGATATGCTTATTTCGGTTTTCTCTAAAGCCAAGCACCAAGATAATCGATCTAAGTCGAATAATTTTATGAATTGATTAAAATAATGCACCCTCAATTCCTAAATTATCCTCGCAAGAGTTTGAATCCTAAGCACCAACTCTTTTAAGATATACGAAAATTTCCACACACTCGAAAATTTCCTCACCTTCGGTTTTGATTTGTTTTGTAGAAAACAAGCAAACTTAAACAATCAATGTTTATTGAATTCACTAATCACAATTTTTACAAGCTAAGTTTGAGATTATTTATAGTCATAATCATCAACAAAATCCTAACTAAACTAATCTAAATTTACACGCATAACATTAGGTAAATTCACCCTAATCTAGTGACTCATCAATGACTCACAAAATAAGAATGCTACATCATCACTACATGTCATGCAACTTGCTAAAATATCCAAACAAAATTATTCTTACCTTGCTAATCAAAATAATCAACAAATTAAAACCAGAATTACACAACAACAAGATTTATCCAAATCCCCCAAAAATCGTCCAAATTGACGCAAGCCTTGTTCGTCCAAATCTGCGCAATTTTTGCGGTTTTTCTTCAAATCTTCAAGAAACCTTTCAAGATTCAATCTTTTAATCAAGAAACTTTCAAGAATTCATTCTCCATGTGTATAAGGCTGTAAATGATTATTTAGACACTTCAAGAATTAAAAGACTCAATGCCTAAAATGAGAAAACCCTATCAAGTGAAGTGGGAAAAAATTCATAGGCAAAACCATCTTATTCCCCTAATTCCACCATTCTTTCCTTTTCTTCAATGATCAAGTATTTTCGTGTGTCACCATACACACCCATGACGATGTCTTTGAAGATCCCAAAAGCCTTGAATCTCCATAAGCCATTATTTCCCCCATACTTGCATGATGTTTAGAAGCCATTATCAAACCTTCAAAGTTATCATCTTGTTTTGTATCAACCTTACTCATCAAAATAGCACAAAACTTCCAATTACTTAAAATCAACATTTCTAAACGACATTGAAGCAGAATAACAATAATTCAGCATTCATAAGCAACAATAATCAAGTTTAAAATAAAAAAAAAAAAATAGGTTGTAAAGAGTTTTACAAGACTATTGTAAAAGTGGAGCTTTTCTTCCTCTGGGCCGAGGAAGTTTTAATGTGTGGCAAAGGAAAGTTTAAATAAATAAATTACCGAGAATTAACATTTGGATCACATGATAATTAAGATAATTAATATGGTGTTGCATGTTTGCCATAAATGATGTTCTACGATTTTATGTGAGTCACGACAATTATTAAACTGGTTAATAACGTAAAGTGAAAGAGGATTCGAGCAAAATCTCTTGGAAGTTGGAACGTATGTACCTTGAGTATGAACAAAGCGTGGAGTTATGGGTATAGTTACTGTAATTTCTAATCAGGGTATAAGGCGTTGTACTCTTTTATATTTTGAAATGCGCTAAAATTCCATCACTTTGTGTAACATAGGTAATACCTTCTTGGAGTTGCTCCAAAGTTGGTCCCCATTAGGGTGATTGTTGAGGAAAGTAAACCCGTTCGGTGCGAACTCCAAATATTTAAATATAGTAAATAATTTTTAATGTTGATGAGTCTATGTACAAGTACATAGTTGTGACAATGGTAAGAAGTATGTGTTGTTTATTCTTTTATTTTGTTGTTCATGTTGTTGTGCATAGTCTCTAGTATTTATGTACTCAGCTTTGCTGATTATGTGTGTTTTGTGTACATGGCTTTGTCTCTGACTTGATCCTACGACCACCCATTTCGATGGCGAGTAGTAGTCTAGAATAAAGAGAAAGCTACAGGTACAGGAGGCATAGTCAATCATGCTAGGATTGAGTGATGAGCGCTTGCATTGATGCTTTCGTTACTTATGTGAACATGTAAGTTACATTTGTCCTTGACATTTGGAATTTCAAAGTTTAAAAGTTTATTTGGTTTTTGAAGGGTCGATGTTTCGATTCCGAGGTGTAATAAAGTTTTATTTGAATTTGTTTTGAAAGTTATTTTGAGTTTTATTTTTGTTTTAAAAATGTAAAGACTTCTACTATAATATTTTGATAATAACCTTAGTCGTTATCACGATGGTGGTAACAGTTTGGTTTTTCCTAGTTAATTAGGAGGTATTTATCTTGTTTTATTTATTATTCTTTAAATTATTTTTTCCGGAAATAGCCAAGAGATAGTTAGGAAATTCCAGGGTATTACATTATTCTACTAATTTTAATTCATATTTAACTAATCTAATTAAAGTGTTTAAAAGATGTGAGTAGGTGAATTTGGTGCTAAATTGGGAGAAATGCCATTTTATGGTGACAGAAGAATTAGTTTTAGGCCACTTGGTTTCTGAACATGGTATTAAGGTAGATGAAGCTAAAATAAAGGTTATTGAACAATTGCCTCTCCTAGTGAGTGTAAAAGGTGTTAGAAGTTTTTTATGTCATGCAGTTTTTTATCGTTGCTTTATTAAAGATTTTTCAATAATTGTTAAACCCTTTACTCAATTGTTGCTAAAAGATACTAAATTCAAATTCACTGATGATTATCTTGAATCCTTTAATTTAGTTAAACAAGTGGTAATCTCAGCACCTATTATCCAATCACCCAATTGGGTGTTGCCTTTTGAAATTATGTGTGATGCTAGTGATTATGCAAAAGGTGCAGTTTTAGGTTAAAGAAGGGATAAGGTTTTGCATGCTATTTACTATGCCATTAAGACTTTAGATCCGACTCAAGTTAACTATGCTACGACTGAAAAGGAATTTCTTGCTATAGTATATCCTTTAGATAAATTTTGTTCTTATCTTATAGGTTCGAAAGTTATTCTGTACAATAAACATGTAACTCTTAAGTACTTACATGGGAAGAAGGAACCAAAACCGAGAATCATTAGGTGGATCTTATTGCTCCAAGAGTTTGATCTAGAAATTCATAATAAGAAAGGATAGAGAATGTAGTTGCTAGTCATTTGTCCAGCATTTGGTATGATAATAGGGACTTCTAAACCCCCATTGATGATTCTTTTCCTGACCTTTTACCTGTTCTTTCTAACACTCCTTGGTTTGGTGATTATGCTAATTATATTGTGGGAGGAGTCTTACCCCCTGATTTTACATATCAACAATGTAAACGATTTTCGCATGATGTTAGACAATATTTTTGGGATGACCCTAACTTGTTTCATGAGTGTGCAGATGGCTTATATCGCATATGTGTACCTGATTAGGAAGTTTATGGCATCTTACATCATTATCATTGATCCTTTACGGAGGACATGCAATATTTAAGGTACTCTAATCGGGTTTTTACTGGCCAACAATATTCAAGGATGCACGAGATTTTGTCATAGCTTGTGATTCATGCTAAAGAACATGTAATATCTCAAAAAGGCATGAAATGCCTTAAACCGGTATGTTAGGGGTTGAAATTTTCGATGTTTGGGGTATTGATTACATGGGTCCCTTCCCTTCTTCTAATGGTAACCGTTATATTTTAGTTGTTGTGAATTATGTTTCTTAATTGGTGGAAGCAATTTCTACCCCCATTGTGATTCTTGATGAGGCTATCGCACACCTATCAAAAATAACCTAACCACTCTAGNAAAAATAAACCTAACCACTCTAACTAATATAGCTAGGGAAGTAGGGATCGAATCCACAGGGAAGCAATTAAACCTATTAGTTCTAAAAAGTCTAAACCGTGTAAAGGGCCTTTAAGTGACGATTGTGACTAAGAAATTAACTAGAATTATAACTAAATTGATTAAGGAAATTAATTAATAACCAAACANAGAGAATTAATTAATAACTAAACCTAGGACATCGGTTCACCACAGATTAACCAGTGAATTTGCACACAAATAATTAATTATATTATCAATTTCCTTGAATTAAGGTCCACTAATTCTCTCGAATCTAGTCCCCTTCAAAACTCCTCTAATGACTCTCGCTCACTTAGACTCGTTTTGCCTATTTCCCTTCTAATTGTGGTAATCTTACCTCTCAGCATCGATTTCAACAATATCAAACTAACAACTAAACCTGGCCAGTATTTAATTGAAAGCAATAGTAATTGACAATAAGAATTCAAGCAAATTAATAGTTAAACTAATAATTAGGAGCAACACATCACCAATTAATCCATGGATCCCCTAGTCCTAGAAAAGGAACTACTCACTCATAATTAAAGAAACAGAAACTAAAACAATGAAAGTAATTAAAATCCTAAACATGATTAAACTAAACAAAACCAACAAAAATTAAGAAAATTAAATCTAATCATAAAACTATGAAAATTAAGAACATAAATTAAAAATAATAATAAACATAACTAAAAACAAGAATTGAGAATAAAATAGAACCTGAATATTATTGATTGAATGATTGAATAGAGTTTTTTACTTTTTGAGAGAATTTTAGAGTAAACTAGGATTCTAAAAAATAATAAGAGGCGTGATCTCACTAATTAGGAGAAAAACACTTAAGTAATTAGGCTAAACAAGGGGAAACTCGCTGAATTGGGCCTTCAGAGCCACCCGCCCGGGCTACCCGGGCGTGCAGCCCTCACCTGGGCACACGGCTCCGACCCGGGCGGGTAGCCGAATTTTGCTTCGTTTCTCGGTTTTCGCTCGTTCTTCCTTAATTGCCTCTTTAATTCTTCGTTTTAACACTTCTAGTCTTCAGTTTAGCTTCCCAAATGACTTCAACTCTTTACTAACTTCTTCAAGTGCTTCAAAAGGCTCGGAAAACAACGATAAATCATCGATTCCTGAAAAATCTAATAAAAAGCACAACAAACACTCGAAATAGCAAAAGTTAGTAGAAATGGCTCAAAAGAGCCGTATTAGAGCTAAAAATCAACCGGGATCGGGGATAAAATACATATAAAATATTAACTTATCAAACTCCCCCAAGCCAAACCTTTGCTTGTCCTCAAGCAAACAACTAAGCAAACAATGACTTCACCCCTTTATCTTTGTATAACAAGACTAACTCAAGCAATTCCGAGCATGCAAGATCCTCAACCAACCTATCAAAATCCCTTGACCGCCATTCACTCAAATCAAAATCAATGAGCCAACCATGTAAGAAATAGAAGTCGATGACTAGAGTAGCTCACTCGGTGTCACTCCACACATAAAATTGAGCATAATAATGAAGCTCACCCTTAATCACGAAAAAAAATGCAAATGTAACAAGTGTTTGAATGCAAAATTTGAGAACCCAAACCCACATCTCACACCTTATGCAAGTGTTTAAAGGTAATCACTCAATCCTAGTATGAAAGTCGACTCGAAATGCAAGTAATATTCCCTAGCTTTGGCAATTGACTCAATTCACAAAAACTAAAAATATGCACACGGTGATCAAAAAGGTCTTTATGAGCTTGTAACGTGGCTAGGGTGATGGGTAGGATAGAATTTGGGATAATGTGGCGGTAAATGCGGGCTATACGCATGTAGCAAAAATCAAAATCAACATCTCCAACATCAAGCCAATTCACATGGGATCACATCACACCATTAAAACTTACATTTCGAATGCTCCAAATATCACAAGACTTTTCTTTTTCAACATCTTTTCAATTTCTTCTTCTTTTTTTTTCATTTTTCATTTTTTCCCTTTTTTTTCTTCTTCTTTTTTTTTCTCTTTCAACTTTCAAAATTTTTTTTTTCAAATTAGACTCACGACTCTTAATGACATGTCAAGGACAAAATCATCACACATACATATCTAGGCTCAATAAAAGATGTATAACATTTTAATTCTTCTTTAAACTAGCCTAGACATTGGTATGCAGAGCCTTAATGTGAGATCTATTATAAAACTTTAATAACAACCTTTTCACAAATTTCCAATCCTCCAAAACCTCCAATCAATTGCAACACAACAACAAAACAACTCCTTACCTCCCCCAAGCCAAGCTTGGGCATATAACAAATGAATAGAACAAGGCCAAATAGGGTTGTAATGTGGCTAAAATGCAAATGAAGGGTAAAAGCTCAAAATAAGGACCAAGGGAAATTTTGTGAAGGAATGCCTAAAATCTGAAAGCTCCTAAAAGAAATGAATGCCTTTTATCATTCGCAGCATGTAACATATCAAAGCCAAGCTACTAGAGTCAAAAGCCAAAACATGGATCATACAAGCACCAGGAACTAAGCACACATGAAAGAAAATAAGCATAGAAAAATGTATGCGGCTCAAATCCTCCCGTTAACACAGTTCAAGCCTCTACTCTACACATGGTTATAATGGCAAGATTAGAAATCGTTTCAAGCTAAGTCAAGTTCAAGTCCAAGTTGGCAATTCCCAAAACAAAACTCATCACATGCCCAAATCAATCAAAAACATTTTTAAATAAAATGCGGGGCACAGGGAAGTCATCATTCACAAAGTTTCATCAAACCAATCAATCAATCAATCAACTAAAGTTAACTAACAAAAGCAAAAAGAAATCTAAACTATGAAAGCAGTACATTTTTTTTGGTCATATGTAAACTCCTACTTCTAACAAGTAGTACAAACCATATGACTATCCTAATAAAGCAATAGAACTACACTATAAAGCAATAAAAACTAAACTAAGAAAGCAATAAAGTTACCTCCCCCAAGCCGGACTCAGCAATGTCCTCATGCTGAAGGAAGTAAGGGACTCCTCTCAGTCAGACTGGAGGAAAGTGTCAGTGTCCTCACTGGCACTACCATCATCATCATCATCATCAGCACCTGCTCCTCCTGTTCCTCCTGCTCCACTGGTCCCTTCTCCAGGGTTGAAGTGGTACCATGACGGGTGGGGACCAGCGGAGGGCACTACGCTGGTACAGACGTAGTGGTCGTAGATCGGGTACATAGCAAGACGATGATCCTGCTCAAAAGTGGCAAACCGATCCATGAACTGCTGCTGTTGTATCTAGAAGTTGTTAAACTGGTTCTGCAGCTGGGTCATCTGTGCCTGCCACGGGGCAGGTTCTGTGGGTGGTTGTTGTGGGGGCTGCGGGGGTTGCGACTGCTGGGGTTGGCTCGGCCCAGCAATGTCTTGAAGTACCTGCAGAAGAACCTGCAAACGACCATCCAGAGCCTAAGATGGATTGCTGATCAGCAGCAATCCGGTCAGTGAAGTATCAGGGAGAGTAACAAAAACTCCTTAGATGGTCCTATGTACCATCTGATGCGCCCCACACCCACAAATCTAGCCAATCACAGTGGTTGAGGTATGCGGCATCCAGTAGCGGGACCCCACAGCAGGGGTTCTCCCATACTCAAATGCCTTATAGTACCTCCAACAAAGTCAAAGGCCACCAAAAAAATATTGTTAATGGAGGCTCACCAAATCGATCGGTACCAGTATAGTCTTACATTGGGTATGGAGATGCATAGCAAATAGATGGGGGAGATGAAGACATAAGGAAATGAAGTTTTAACTAAGTGCCTTCCCAGGCACCACACTCTCTCTGGTATGAACTTCTGTTGTTCAAACCGACCAAATACCGTTCCTGCAAGAAAACGGTGATGATCCTAGCAGAAGGCTGGTGGATTAAATTGGCCTTTGCATGCTGCCAGTTGGTCGATCACACCTTTCCAAGATACCACCAAGCTACATCATCAAATCCCTTTGGGGGTTTAGCACGCCCCCAACTGGCCAAACCAAATATTGCCCCAAAGTCTTCGATCGTTTCATAACGATCTACATTGAACATTCTAAAGCTGACACCCCTAACAGGTGCCTTGGGGTTAGGCCTGTCAATTTCAAAACTTGACATAAACTCATATGTTATGTCAGGGTAAGTTGGGGCATCCATACCAAAGAAACTATGCATACCCATAGAACGAAATAATTCTTCAGTTTCATTATGAATACCTAAAGCATGCAATAGTTGGTGATCAATGAAACGGGTAGGGGTCACATGCCTTAATTTTAGTTTTTCGAACCTTACCTTTTTCTCTTGAGAACCAAAAGCAACTAACCCATATGTAGGATCGCGTCCTAGCCCTCGTGGTTCGCCTCTTGAGCTTTCTCCAACCCGTTACCTTTTTGGTGCCATGGAAGATTATGGAGTAGTGATTAGTGGGTGTGAGGTGAAAGTGGTTAAAAGTGAAAATTTTTGTGGGGATCTAAGAGAGAATGGGAAAAGATTAATTTTGGTGAAAATTTGAGTGAATTTGGGTGAGTAATGAGTGAGATATAGTAGAGAGAAGTTAGAGAGAAGTTAGAGAAAATATGGAGGAATTATTTGTAGAGAGAGAAAGTGAAGATAAGAAAATGAGAGGTGAGAGAAGGAGGAAGGAAGGAGAAGAAAAAAAAGCTGTGGGAAGAAGGAAAGGAGGAGAAAAAAAAAAGAGAAAAAAAATAAAGAAAAATGAAATCAGGCCACACGCCCGGGCTGGGAGAAGCGCGCCCGGGTAGGGGTTGCTCGCCCGGGTCACTCGGGCGTATGGCTAGGGGGTGAAAATTTTGAAAAACTGAAAAAAAAACTAAGTGTGGGAAACAGGGTTACGCGCCCGGGACGAAGGATTTTCGCCCGGGGTAGTGCTGTTCGCCCTGGTCACCCGGGCGAATGGCCACTTTTAAAGTTTTTCGCCTTTTTTCTTCTTTTCACCTAAATTTCACCTGTAATCACACCGAAATACTTGAATAATTCATTAGTACCTCACTCTCCCTNCCTCACTCTCCCCTTACCAATATAAAGAAATGAGCTAGAGTCCCTACTAAACTAAGAAAATAAAAAAGAAAGAAAAACTAATAAAGAAGAAACTAAACTAACTACGGGTTGCCTCCCGCAAAGCGTTTGTTTAAGGTCATTAGCTTGACCATATTACCTCATAGCTCACAAGGGTATGGGTCTCGGAGATTAATTTCTTCAACTGGGCCAACAACATCACCATCATAGTAGTGCTTGAGGTGATGTCCATTAACCTTGAATCGCTCTCCCTTCTCGTTCTGGACCTCTACAAATCCATATTTACTTACCATAGTAACAGTGAAAGGACCGCTCCACCTAGACCTCAGCTTTCCGGGAAAAAATTTCAGTCTAGAATTAAATAATAAGACCTTATCACCTGTTGCAAATTCCTTTCTTACGATTCGGTTATCGTGCCATCTCTTAGTCTTTTCCTTATAAATTTTAGCACTATCATAGGCTCCCAATCGAAACTCGTCTAGCTCATTTAGTTGGAGTAACCGTTTCTCACCAGCAAGCTTAGCATCCATGTTGAGCTCCTTTACTGCCCAGTAAGCCTTGTATTCTAACTCAACTGGCAAATGGCACGCTTTTCCATACACTAACCGATATGGGGATGTACCGATAGGTGTCTTAAAGGTCGTTCTATACGCCCATAATGCATCATACAGCTTGCTACTCCAATCCTTCCTTGACTTTGCAACCGTTTTCTCCAGGATGGCTTTGATTTCTCGATTTGAAACCTCTACTTGACCACTGGTTTGTGGATGATATGCTAATCCTGTTTTGTGATAAACACCGTATTTCTCCAGCAGTTTATCAAGCCGTTTCTCATGGAAATGCTTTCCCCTGTCACTGATGACAGCTCGAGGAACTCCGAACCTGGGAANTAGGAACTCTGAACCTGGGAAAGATAACCTGCCGAAACATTCTCAAAACAGTGTTAGAATCACAATGGGGGGTGGCAAGAGCTTCCACCCATTTAGAAACATAATCCACAGTCACTAATATGAAACGATTACCATTCGAGGATGGGAAAGGGCCTATGTAATCAATACCCCAAACATCAAAAACCTCTACTTCTAATATAGCTGTTTGGGGCATTTCGTGCCTTTGTGAAATATTACCTGTTCGTTGGCACGAATCACAGGACATAATAAAAGCTCGAGCATCCTGTAGGATGGTAGGCCAGTAAAAACCTGATTCAAGGACCTTAAACATCGTCTTAGAGGGTCCGGCGTGACCTCCATATGGTGATGAATGGCAATGGTGGAGTACACCATAGACTTCCCATTCTGGAACGCATTTCCTGTATAAACCATCTGCACACTCACGGAACAAGTTAGGATCATCCCAAAAGTATCGCTTAACATCGTGCAAGAATTTCTTTTTCTGCTGATAGGTCAAATCATCAGGTAGGACACCTCCTACAACATAGTTAGCAAAATCAGCAAACCAAGGGGAATTAACACAGATTGCAAACAACTGTTCATCAGGAAAAGAATCATCAATGGGGGTAGAGATCTCCCCATCATCATACCGTATCCTCGATAAGTGGTCAGCTACCACATTCTCTGCTCCCTTCTTATCACGAATCTCAAGATCAAACTCTTGAAGCAACAGAATCCACCGAATAAGCCTCGGTTTGGCTTCCTTCTTTCCAAGCAGGTACTTAAGAGCTGCATGGTCAGTGTAAACAATAACTTTCGAACCTACAAGATAGGCACGAAATTTATCTAATGCATAAACAATAGCAAGCAGCTCTTTTTCTGTGGTGGCATAATTCACTTGAGCTTCATCTAAAGTCTTACTAGCATAATAAATAGCATGCAAGACCTTGTCTTTCCTTTGACCTAAAACCGCACCAACTGCAAAATCACTAGCATCACACATTATTTCGAAAGGTAAATTCCAATCAGGGGACTGTATAATGGGTGCAGAAATTAGTGCATTTTTTATCATATTAAAGGACTCAAGACACTCATCAGTGAATTTAAATTCAGCATCTTTTAGCAGCAGTTGGGTTAGTGGTCTCGCAATTTTAGAGAAATCCTTGATAAACCTGCGATAAAAACCAGCATGACCCAAAAAGCTTCTTACCCCTTTTACATTCACTGGAGGTGGCAGTTGCTCAATTACCTGTATTTTTGCCTTATCCACCTCAATGCCACGTTCGGAGACCAAATGTCCCAAAACTACTCCTTCATTGACCATGAAATGACACTTTTCCCAATTTAGAACCAGATTCACCTGTTCACATCTTTCGAGAACTTTAGTCAAGTTAGTCAAACATGAATCAAAATCAGAGCCGTAAACACTAAAATCATCCATGAAGACTTCCATAATAGACTCTATGAACTCAGAAAAAAATGCTCATCATACAACGTTGAAAAGTAGCTGATGCATTACATAGACCAAAAGGCATTCTACGATAAGCAAAAGTGCCATAGGGACATGTAAAGGTCGTTTTCTCCCTATTATCAGGATGGATGGGGATCTGAAAGAAACCCGAATATCCATCGAGATAACAGAAATACTTATTCTTAGCTAATCTTTCCAACATTTGATCAATAAAAGGAAGGGGGAAATGGTCTTTTTTAGTTGCAACATTCAATTTCCGGTAATCAATACACATCTTCCATCCTGTGACAACTCTAGTAGGGATTAGTTCATTTTTTTCATTACGAACAACAGTTGTCCCTCCTTTCTTAGGGACTACCTGTACGGGACTTACCCACTGGGAATCAGGCACTGAGTAAATAATACCTGCATCTAGAAGTTTAAGGACTTCCTTCTTCACTACCTCCTGCATGTTAGGATTCAAACGTCGTTGACCCTGGATACAAGGTTTGTGACCCTCTTCTAAATGAATTCTATGCATACAAAAATCAGGACTAATACCGGTCAAATCATCAATAGTATAGCCAATAGCTTTCTTATGAGCTTTAAGTACACATAAAAGTTTATTTAATTGATTATCATTAAGAGAAGCACTAACAATGACAGGGTACAACTTCTTATCATCGAGAAAAGCATATTTCAAGTGAGAGGGGAGGGGTTTCATCTCAGGTTGGGTTACCTCTTTAACAGCACAAACCTCTTGTGTTAACTCAATGAATTTCCGGCTCTCTTCCGAGTTCAATTCCTCACCAGTAAGATCCTAGTCTAACGCATCAGTATCGATTATACCATCACCTGCATCAACATCAAGACAAACAACAGCCTCCAGAAGATCTTTTGTAGTAGATCGAGGCATATCATCAAATACAATTTCATCAATGACATCGATAGCATAACATGATTGTTCCATCATTGGACTTTTAAGAGCAGCATTAAGATTAAAGGTAACTTTATCATCTCCTATAGACAAGGTCAAGCTACCATTTTTGACATCGATAACAGCACCTGCAGTGTGTAAGAAAGGTCTACCAAGAATGATCGAGATGTGTGCATCCTCATCCATGTCTAACACAACAAAATCAACAGGGATAAAGAATTTCCCGACTCTCACCGGGACATCCTCTAAAATACCTCTAGGGTATTTCACTGTCCTATTTGCCATCTGCAAGGTAATGTTAGTGACTTTCAAAGCACCCATATCAAGTTTTTTGCAAATAGATAAAGGCATAACACTAACACTGGCTCCTAAATACATAGTGCTTTATCAATGAATAGTGGGCCAATATTACAAGGGATAGAAAATCTTCCCGGGTCCTTTAGTTTCGGTGGTGACTTGTTTTGCAATATGGCACTGCATTCCTCCGTAAGTGCTACGGTCTCCACCACATTCAACTCACGTTTCCTGCTTAAAATATCTTTCAAAAATTTAGTATAAGTAGGAATTTGAGTTATCAAATCAGTAAATGGAACAGTAACCTGCAAATTCTTCACAATATCTAAAAATTTACTGAAATGATTATCATTCTTACTTCTGGTTACCCTGTTCGGAAAGGGTAACCTAACCTGTGACCTCGGGATTGTATCAATTGATGTGTCATCAACCTTCTCCTTAGGTGCTTCAGTTTCCTTAGCTGGAATCGTCTCTAAATCTTCAATCACCACATCACTATNACTGTCTCCAAATCTTCAATCACCACATCACTGGTCTTTTCAGCTCCACCTGCAACATCAGAATTAATATCATCAGTAGGCATTTTTGGGCCCTCATAAGCAGTTCCAGTCCTCAAAGTAATGGCATTGACATGGTCCCTCGGGGGATTCTGTGATGCCTGTGATACTGGAGGTGTAGGTTGTGATGGAAGGTGGCCTGGTTGCCTTTGAGCAGTGGATTGTGCAATCTGAGCTATCTGAGTCTCCAGGTGCTTGTTGTGAGCCTGCATTGCCTCCATATTTTTCTGCATTTGCAACATCATATTTTTTAACTCTGAGATTTCTCCACTAGGTTGAACTGGCATTGGTGGTGCTGATAGTGGTGGCCTACTGAAACCTGGTGGGTGTGGTGGTACATATCTCTGCATCTGCTGTGGTGCCTGCTGAGGTGGCACGGCTTGCTGAGGATTCTATACATTGCTGTTATTCTTGTAGGAAAAGTATGGGTGATCCTTCCAGCC
>PYUH01000171.1:1281755-1312024 GCA_016808085.1 Suaeda aralocaspica | reverse complement strand
GGATTGTATGTATTAGAATATGGATTGTTCTTATAGGCTTGAAAGGCACACACTTGCTCTACTGAACTGGTACATGACTGGGAACTATGACCAAATGAACCACAGGAATCACAGAAAGGATCAGTACATCCCGAAAGTGCAGCTACAGGTGATGGTGTAGGAGCTGTAGTACCAATCTTATCAAGCTTCTGACTTATGGCATTGATCTGTGCAGCTAGACTCTCATACTTATCATCAACTACATGTTTTCCACCCTTCTTAGAATGCCCTCTAAGGTTACCAAACTGTGAATTATGAGTGGCTATTTCATCAATCAGTTCATATGCAGCATTAACCTCCTGGTTCATGAATCGACCATTAGCAGCGGAATCTAATAAAGCTCTACTCTCATTACCCAACCCATTGTAGAATGACTGAACCAGAAACCATTTCTCAAGCCCATGATGAGGACACATTCTCAACAACTCCTTAAACCGTTCCCAAGCATCATAAAGTGATTCATCTGTCTCCTGATTAAAATTAGTAATTTGAATCCTTAATAACGCTGTTCTCTGTGGTGGATAGTACTTCCTCTGAAAAGCAAGAGCCAAGTCCTCCCAACAATTAATTGTGGCCATATTAAGATCATTCAACCAGGTTCTAGCTCTGTCCTTCAATGAAAATGGGAACATTCTCCTTCTAATGTAATCCTTAGAAACGTTCATTTGCTTGATAGTATCACAGTATTGAAGGAAATTTTGTAAGTGTAAATTTGGATCCTCCTTCAATGTCCCTAAAAATTGATTTCGTTCAACCATATTCACAAGAGCCGGTTTCAGTTCAAAGTTAGCAGCATCGGTATCGGGTACTGAATATCCTCCAGCCATAGATTCCGTACTAGGCAAAGAATAGTCTCTCAACGAACGGGCCGCAGGTGGCGGTGGTGGAGGTGGTGGTCCTCTACCCTGTCCTTCTCCTTCGGCAGCCATTTCGACCTCTAAATAACCTTCAAACAACGGGTTGAAAGTGAACTCGAAAAACTGAGACAAATCAGAAACAGTTTCCTCCACAGATCGAGAAAGAAATATTCGGCGTCTACTACGTCTCAACCGCTTCAAAAATACTCGCTCAGGCTCAGGGAAAATGAAAGTGTCAGGCTCATGATCGGTTTGCATAAACCTATAAACCTGCACAATATGTAACTCCGAGCAAAGATGAGAACCGCCTCAAAGAACCAAAAAGTTCTTTGAGACTAAAAAAAATAAAAAGAAAAACAGTATAAACCCGACTAATAGAATTAAAAATTGCCTCCCCGGCAACGGCGCCAAAATTTGATGAGGCTATCGCACACCTATCAAAAATAAACCTAACCACTCTAACTAATATAGCTAGGGAAGTAGGGATCGAATCCACAGGGAAGCAATTAAACCTATTAGTTCTAAAAAGTCTAAACCGTGTAAAGGGCCTTTGAGTGACGATTGTGACTAAGAAATTAACTAGAATTATAACTAAATTGATTAAGGAGATTAATTAATAACTAAACCTAGGACATCGGTTCACCACAGTTAACCAGTGAATTTGCACACAAATAATTAATTATATTATCAATTTCCTTGAATTAAGGTCCACTAATTCTCTCGAATCTAGTCCCCTTCAAAACTCCTCTAATGGCTCTCGCTCACTTAGACTCGTTTTGCCTATTGCCCTTATGATCTAATTGTGGTAATCTTACCTCTCGGCATCGATTTCAACAATATCAAACTAACAACTAAACCTGGCCAGTATTTAATTGAAAGCAATAGTAATTGACAATAAGAATTCAAGCAAATTAATAGTTAAACTAATAATTAGGAGCAACACATCACCAATTAATCCATGGATCCCCTAGTCCTAGAAAAGGAACTACTCACTCATAATTAAAGAAACAGAAACTAAAACAATGAAAGTAATTAAAATCCTAAACATGATTAAACTAAACAAAACCAACAAAAATTAAGAAAATTAAATCTAATCATAAAACTATGAAAATTAAGAACATAAATTAAAAATAATAATAAACATAACTAAAAACAAGGATTGAGAATAAAATAGAACCTGAATATTATTGATTGAATAGAGTTTTTTACACTTTGAGAGAATTTTAGAGTAAACTAGGATTCTAAAAAATAATAAGAGGCGTGATCTCACTAATTAGGAGAAAAACACTTAAGTAATTAGGCTAAACAAGGGGAAACTCGCTGAATTGGGCCTTCAGAGCCACCCGCCCGGGCTACCCGGGCGTGCAGCCCTCACCCGGGCACACGGCTCCGACCCGGGCGGGTAGCTTAAGTTGCTTCGTTTCTCGGTTTTCGCTCGTTCTTCCTTAATTGCCTCTTTAATTCTTTGTTTTAACACTTCTAGTCTTCAGTTTAGCTTCCCAAATGACTTCAACTCTTTACTAACTTCTTCAAGTGCTTCAAAAGGCTCGGAAAACAACGATAAATCATCGATTCCTGAAAAATCTAATAAAAAGAACAACAAACACTCGAAATAGCAAAAGTTAGTAGAAATGGCTCAAAAGAGCCGTATTAGAGCTAAAAATCAACCGGGATCGGGGATAAAATACATATAAAATATTAACTTATCAATTCTAATACCATGTCGAGATTGCTTAAGCAGGTTATTTTTTTCCTAGGTTCGGAGTCCCTATAGCTATTATCAGTAAAGGGGGAACGCATTTTCATGAGAAGAGGTTAGACAAGTTGCTGGAAAAGTACGGTGTTTACCACGGAATTGGGTTGGCATATCATCAACAAACCAGTGGTCAAGTAGAAGATTCAAATAGGGAGATCAAGTTTATCTTGGAGAAAATGGTTGCAAAATCAAGGAAGGATTAGAGTAGCAAGCTTCACAATACTCTATAGACATATAGAACGGCTTCTAAGACTCTAATTATTACTTCTCCATATCAGTTAGTTTATGGAAAAGTGTGCCATCTTTTAGTTGAACTAGAGTATAAGGTTTATTAGAAAATCAAAGACCTAAACATGGCTGCCAAGCTTGGCGGGAGAAAATCAACTACTTCAAATAAATGAGTTAAATAAATTTCAGTTGGGAGCCTATGACAGTGCCAAAATCTACAAGGAGAAGAAAAAAATATGGCACGAAAAGAGAATTATGAAAAAGGAATTCCAAGCTGATGGTAAAGTAATATTATTCAACTCAAGTTTATGATTGTTCCCTGGAAAGTTGAAATCTAGATGGAGTGGTCCTTTCACGGTTATATATTAGAGCAAATTTGGCTATGTTGAAGTTTAAAGTGAAAAAGGTGTAGTATTCAAGGTCAACGGTCAATGATTGAAGCCTTATTATGAAGGCGATGTTATTGGATTGGTGGAAGTCATCCAACTCGAAGACCCTAAAGTACATTGATCACTCCTCGAGCCATGGTCAAGCTAATGACCATAAAAGAGCACTTCTCGGGAGGTAATCCAATTTTTCTATCCCTTTTTATCTCGTTTTGTGGGCTTTTAGTTGTTTTTGTGTGTTTTCTGTGTTTATGTGTTTTAGTTTAGTTAGTTTAGATATTAGTTTAGTTTTTGAAGCATATCTAAGGGCCTAATTCATGCTTCCAACTAAGTGGGGTAGTTAAACAGAGATTTAGAAAGTAATCATGCTTATGTAGCATTAATAACAATAATAATTGATAAATTTAGAGTAATTAAGGAAGAAACGAAAAAAAAAACAGCAAAAAGAGTCTACATAACAGAAGCGTTTTACATTCACGAAACTATGTCCTGCGGGCACAACCCTTTATAGGGGTTTGTTCCCTGTGGGCGCAGTGTACCCAGGAGCGAGTTGTTCGTTTTTTTCCTTTTCTACTTTTATCGCGTGGGGCAGGCTAATTGCCCGTTATCCTTCATTTTTCCTCCTCTTTTACTTATTATTATTATTGTTGTTGTTGTTGCTGTTGTTATTGTTATAAATTTTAATAATTATTTTCTCTCTCTCACCTAATTTTTTATCCTCTTTGTTCCTAATCACCTTCTTCCTCAACCTTCAACTCCATTAAAACCCAAAAACCTCCAACTTCAATCACTTATATCTCACTCCTCACTACTCCAAATCATCCCTAATATTGACAAAACACTTCTCTCATCATCCTAAACAATCTTTTGAGGTTAGAATTTGCAAAAATTAATTAATTTTACTCATATTAGGTCCGAAACTTTTGAAATAATTTGGGCTTGAATTTTTGGTGTTCTTCCTCAAATTTCTTGCAATTTCTTGTTCCGTTTCCATGTATTAAGGTATAACCTCCTTTTTGCCCAAGTTTTATTAATTTTTATGACGTTTTCATGAATTTAAAATTTTTTGGGTAATAATATTACAAATTCATTTTGTGATTATAAACTTGATTATTGTTGTATATGGATGATTTTAGTTGCTTTAAGCTTCAACTTCATGTTTAGAATTGCAAATTGTGAGTGATTTTAGGTTTTTAATGTTATGATCATGATGGAAATTGTTGGAATTTTTTGGTGACTTTTTGTGACCAATGATGATTAATTAGCCTAACTTCATGCTTTTAATTGTTTTAGAATGGTGCTAGTTAACATTATAATGTTATTGTGTTAATGCTTTATTCTATTTTTATGATTAATAGTTACTAGTTCATGTTGTGCTTTAATATGCTCATGTAATTCAGTAGGAAGTTGCTACTACCTTAAGCTAATAAGTGAGTGTTTTATGATAATTTGTTGATGGAATTGTGATAAATGAGTTGATTTATGCTTCAATGCTCTTAGAATTGATAGAATGAGGAATTTTTGGATTTTTGATGGATTTTGAATTGCTGATAGGAGTGATTATCTTTGACGCATATAATTCTTATGATGCTAAGGCTATGGAATTTGTTTATAGTTGGAATTTGAACACGGTTGTAGTATGACATGAATTATAGTTCTCAAAGGGATTAGTTGCTTAAAAAAAGGGTCATGCAAAAAGTTTTGCTCAACTTTGTTTGTAGTTTAGTTAAATAATGACTAAATTATATTTACATCTTTAGGAGACCATGTAATTAGAGTTACTTGCGTTATTTGATTATTATGCCACATTCTTGTTATGACCTTAATAATGATGTTATCAAGCTATTAAGACAGAATTCTAATCCTTGTTTTTCGTGGATATGTTTTGTAGGATAATGAGGAAGACCGTTGGAGAATTCTTTGGAGGAGGCCCTAAAAGGTCACAGAAAATCGGGGCAGCATCTTCGGCTTCCTAGGGGAAGCACCCTTCTTCTTCTAGGGAAACACTTCCTAATGAGCAACAACGGCAAAAGGAGTATGAAAAGGTTTCGAAGAGAGCAATAAGGTCAACAATATCCTTTCACAAGGAAACTTGTGATAAACTAGAAATCATAGATCATGTTATGAGGATGTCGTACAGGATTTGATGCGGGAACCGGATCAATGCCAGCATGCTAGGCCCAGATGGCCAGACTTAGCATGTGCCCTACACCTATAGGGAGCTCACCATTGTGTTCCTTTCTAACTACCACATTAGGGTAACCCAACAGCCAGAACCCTTGCAGGATTTTGCCCGATAACATCCCACTTTAGGAGTAGGCAAATAACAAAAAGAGAGTAGTTTAGATGGTTAACATGATACGGTAGGTTAGAGCTCAAGGACCACCCTAGCGCCAGCCAGCTCCACCTCGGAGAGAGCCTCCTAGACATAGCTAGGCAGGGCAGTCTTCCTCCACTTTTGATATGACTCCACTCATGAACTGCCTAGATGACATGCACCTTTATAACCAGTAGCGATTCAATAGGGTGAACCACTCACTGAGAGGACGACGTACTGATGTAGAGGGAGCACATGAGTAATGTCAAAGCAGGGATGGTCCAAGGGTTCCCTAAGCATCCAAATTGGCCCCCTACCTATGATCCAAACACTAAGCCTAGATCCTACCCCTTCCAGCCCTTCTATGACCAGTACTATCCTAGGTACTGGGGTTCTAGTCAGCATTAGAGCTCAGCTTCCTCTCCTCGATTCATTATTCTTGCTTATGTGTCCCAAGACGGGATAATGTTCGGTTTGGGGGGCAGTTAATTTCCTTTGTATATATGTAGTTAGTTTTGTATAATTCTTTGAAAAAAAAAGTAAAAAAAAAATCAGAAAAAAAAAAAAAGCAAAAAGAAAATGTTTAGTTTAGTTGCTTTTCTTTTAGCCCATTTTTCTCTAGGAATTTGGTTTGCTCTTCCTTTTTAGGTTTGATTTCAAGAAGGATGTATTTTGAGAATTTATGCTATAGTGGAATCTTGTTTGGAGTTGAAACTTGGTTTGGTTCGATCAGTCTAACTCATCTCTTTTTTTTCATTTTTGTGTGCTTTAGTTAGTTTGATTTCTTTCGTGGCTTAGTTTTATTGCTTGTGTAGGACTGTTGCATGGTTTGTACTACTCGTTAGGAGTAGAAGTAGGAGCTTACATGTGACAAAAAAAATTTACTGTTTTTCTTAGGAGTAGTTCTAGAGAGAGTAATTGATTAGTGAGTAGTTCTCATCCCAGCTTGAGTTTCATTTTGAGAAATTGACAACTCATATACCCCTTTTCTATTTTTGAAAACTTTATGACTCTTGAATGCTGATGAATTTACTTGTGTGATTTGCTGGCTATGACTTGACTTTTAATTGCTAAAATTCCATGTATTGGTCAACTCTTTGAACCTTGCTTGGGTCTTGGACTTGAACTGTATTAACAAGAGGATTTGAGCCACTTTTGTTTATAATGCTATTCATATTTCTTTCATGTGTGCTTTCTGGTGCAATTATGATCTTGGGTTTAACATTAGATTCTAATATCTTTAGTTGTGGTTTTGTGCATTTTGCGAATGGTGTAAGGCCTTCATTTCTTATAAAAGGCTCTAGAGTTACATATTTTAGTCATTTCATTACATATGTTTCCCTTGATCCTATATTTTGAGCTTTTATCCTTCATTTTTATTGTTAAACACATTACAACCTTATTAGTCGTGCTTCACTATTTATTTATGATGCCCAAGCCTGGCTTGGGGGGGGGGGGAGCTTTGGAGTTGTTGTGGTGTTGATGTACTTTTGATGGTGTAATTGGAGGATTGCTGGTGAAAATTGTTGGAATTGCTGTTTAATGTGGTTGTTTTGGTTACCGGTTTCACATTAAGGCTCTCCATACCAATGTCTGGGCTATTGTAAGTTAAATGAAAGGTTACATTCTATTTATGTCCTAGTTATGTATGTGTGATGATTTTGTTTAGTATTTATTTTAATTGAACAAGGACAAATCATTAAGATTCGTGAACCAGAAGTTTTATTATGCATGAAAAGTAAGAAAAAATTATAAAAGCATGATAAGTTTAAAAGTTGAAAAATGAATGAAGTAAAATTGAAATAAAAAATTCTACGTTCAAAGGAAATGCATGAAATTTATGAGAAAGAAAGAAGTTTAAAGCTTGTCAATATTGTTAGTTATTTTGTTGATTATGAGTATTATCGAGTTGAGGTGAATTGAAAAGAAGAATTTTGGGTTTGATTTGCTTGGCATTGGATCTTGGATAATATTGTTGATTACTTTGGAGTTGTTGGCAATTTTCTTCGGTTTTTTATGCGTGTACCTCGCATTCCACATCAATATCCCAAATTTATCATATCCATCACCCTAGCCACGTTACAAGCTTATAAAATTCCTTTTTTATCTTCATGCACGTGCGATGGTCTTTGTGAAGTGAATCCTTTGCCAAGGTTATAGAGTATTAATTACATTTCTAGTCGACATTAGGATGAGTGAATACCTTGAAAAACTTGCATGAGGGTGTGAGATGTGGGATTTGGGTTCCTCAAATTTGCATTTAAACACACTTTGCATTTGCATTCCATCTTTGGTTGGGCGGTAAGGGTTAGAGCTTCATTGAAATAAGCTCATCATTAGATGTCTGGAGTGACAACCCGTGAGCTACTCTAGTCATCGATCCATTAAACTTGCATGGTTGGTTTTGTTTGACTTGTATCTAGGAAGGATAGTAATTGGGTACTTGATTTGTTAGCTTTGATCCACATTTCTTCGGATGTTCTCCTGAGTTATAAGGGCTATTTTTCTTTATGGGGTGTAGTATGTTAATATGTTTTCTCGGGACGAGCAAAGGTTTGGTTTGGCGGAATTTGGTATACATGATTTATATAATGTTTTTCCCCTCGTTTTCGGTTGATTTTTATGTCTACTAGTTGAGTTTGTGGCTTTATTTCGGTCAAATATTGTTCCTTGGTGTTAATTTGTGATTTAAATGAGTTCAATCGGTTTTAGTTGATTTTTAGTGCTTTTAATGCTAATTTTGTATTCAATGGTTATTACGCGTGGTTTTCAGTTTGATTTATGTATTATAGGTGCGTAAATAAGCAGTTATGAAGTCAACATGAGCTTAAACAAGTCAATTTAGCTTTGCCTCGGGATGCATGCCATGGTACGAGAAGCTACAAGCGTAGACGCCTACATTTTGTACCACCCGAAGGCCGATGATTAACGTGTACCACGACTCAACAATTTTGGTTTCCGTAAATTGAATGCTTGAAAAATGAATGAGCGATCACCGAAAGTAGCTGATGATAAGTTCCAATGGCTGAGCCGCGTTTAAAATCTTTTTATTTTAAATTATTGCATTTCATAAATAAGCGACTCGGCCACGTACGCCGAGGAATCCGAAAGATTCCGTACGATGTAAAGCAACTTTAGGCAAATGAAGCGAAATCGGGAAAGAATATCATGAATATTGAAAAAACGACAAAAATCAAGTCCCGAGCCTCAAACGCTCAGCTCGAGTGCTAGGACGCTCGCTGAGCGCTAGGGTGCTCAAGCAAGCTCCAACGGCCTATATTAGGCACTCCTCTCATTCAACACTCACCATTCACCCACAAACAACGAAAATCATTCAACCATTCAAACAAACCAACACTCGACGTTCTCTTTGTACTTTCTCTCTCCACTTCCTCTCTCTAAATTTTACTCAAACACTTGTGATCATACTCAAGCCCGGGAATCGTTCTTTAAGCATTCAAAGGAAATCGTTTGATGACCGTACAAAAGGTACTTCAGATGAGGCCGAAAACATCCACAACATCGTCTTAAGTTCTTTAAATATTTATTTATGTGATTTATCGCTTTCTTAGAAAATTGATATGTTTAAATTAATTCATGAAACATTGATTAATCATGGCCCGGTTTTAAATGAAATCAATGAAGCAAAAGGGGTTTTAATTAATTATGACTTAATCCGTGATTATTATACCTTTTTTATTACAAATAAATGGCGTTCTTCATTTTCAGATCTGAGGAACAAAACCTAAAAAATTTCACAAATATTCATACCACAAATAATTCAAATAAAATAACAACATGTCACAAAAAACTCGAAATAAACAACACGAAATAATTCATCATCTTCGATTTGTTCAAAACCAAAAAATAATTCGAAAACCCAAAATCAGGAAACAACCAACAAAATTAAAAACCCATCAAACAAATATAAAAGATAAATCAAAATTACAATGAAAAAACAAGAAAAATAAAAATCAGAATCAATGAAACACAAAATATAGATCTTGAAGAAAAATCGCCCAAGCCTCGAAAACAATCGAAAAAATTAGGGGTTTTCGATTAACTAACCTCAAAAGATAGATCTTGAAGAAAAATCGCCCAAGCCTCGAAATTGCCTCAAAGTCATCTAAAATTGCTCGAAATTTGCTTCAAAATTGTATCAAATAAATCAAAATAGATAAATCAATTTCAAACCAACAACAACAAGAAAAAAAACAATCGAAAACAAAAAAAAAATTACAATCGAAATAAAAAAAAACAAAAACAAAAAAAACAAAAACAAAAAAGACAACAAAAATATTAAAGGAGGTAGTACCTTCAAATGGGGAGGGACGAATGAGAATGAGAATGAGAGAAGTAAGAGGCGAGAATGAGAGAAGAAAGAGGCGAGAATGAGAGGGAAAGAGGCGAGAATGAGAGAGGGAGTTAGGGTTAGAGAGATTGAGAGGGAGAAAGATCAGAAATGGAGAGATCAGAATTTGAGAGGGAGTTAGGGAAAGAGGCGAGAATGAGAGGGAAAGAGGCGAGAATGAAGGGGAGTTAGGGTTAGGTGGAAAAATGTAGGGTTTTTGTATTTATAGCCCCTTCGTTTGGGCTGGGCTTCAACCATTTGTTTTGGGTTGATTTATTTGCTGCGGTTATAACCGCAGCAAATAAGAAAAAGAACCGCAGCAAATAATTTTTCTTGTGTATCATCAACAACTATTTGCTGCGGTTCTTTAAAAATCTCAAAGAACCGCAGCAAATGTGGCGCAGCAAAATCCAATTTTTCTACTAGTGGATGGACTGAACTGAATTGAACTTAACTGAATAGAGCCGAACCAAACCGAACTGAACTGAATAAAGCTGAACTGAACTGAAATGCTAAAAATTTAAATCTAAAAGAAAAGACCCTAACTTCTATTAATTATGTGAATAAAAATTCACAACCTACTTCTCTTGTTGTAATTAACGAACTTAAATAACTTCCTTTCTTCTTTAATAAGCTATTAGCCAATTTTAAATTGATCATAAGATTCCAATTTATTCTTGAAGAATTTATATTGGTAAAATATGGAATATCAAAATATTAGAATCATGCTTCTAATAAAACTTGTCATGTATGTCAATTTCACAATCCAAGCAAGCATAACAACATAACATAAGAGATCAACCAAGCATGAATTTTAATTGTTATGTTGGCCTTTAGTACTTACGTACCTTGTAAAGTAGTGGTGATCCGCCACAACTCCTAAAAGTCGACTATTTCGAAATTTCCTACATAGAGAAAACCGAAACTAAATTAAAACCTTATTGACTAAGGCCTTGTTCTTTTGGACTTAATTTTTTGGCATTTCAGTTCAGTTCAATTCGGTTTGGTTCAGTTCAGCTCATCCCCATTATAATTACTACTTCATTTCAATCCACTTCAACTCAGTTCAGCTCACTTCAGTTTAGTTCAGTTCAGCTCCTTTCAGTTCAGTTCAGTTCAGCTCTCCTCTGTTTCGGTCCAAAAGAACAGGGCCTAAGTTCTACAACAACCTTAAACTAACTTTTTACATTAGAAACTTGTCCAAAACATTCCCTATATGGTCTCTATTCAATTCCACACTTTACTTTAATTTTCCTATTGCAAAATACTTGATTTTCAGTAATTTCCAAAAATGGCAGTTTTGTAAACCTTCTTAAAAAACACTCTTAAACCTTTCTAAATATCATAATTTGATCATAAAACAATATATTCATGTCCTAAGTTCAATATACAATACTTAGATGCATTAAAACTAGTTATAACTTACTATATTATATGTTACTATTTTTATTGGGCATAACTAAGTGTTAATAAAAATTTACAACTTTATTTATTCATCTAAAACCCATTAAAAACTCATAAAAACATCATAAATTCATCATAAAACTCTTTTACAATCCACTAACATCATTATGAAACAAATTTATGCTTTAAAATAACTTTTCATAAACCAAAATGATATACGTGTTTTATGTTGTGTTTTTCCCTCATTTTCGGTTGATTCTTGTGCTAAATAGTTAAGTTTGTGGCTTTGTTTTGATTAACCATTGTATTTCGATGTTAATTTATGTTTTGGAATGGTTTTAGCATATTTAGTTGACTTTTAGAACTTTTTACGGTTATTTTATACTTTTTCGGTTATTACGCGTGGTTTTCGATTTTGTTTATATGTTACAGGAGCGTAATAGAGAGTTATGAAGTCATTAGAAGCTAAAACGAGTCAAAAAGCACTTGCCTCGGGATGTGTGCCAAGTCACGAGAAGTCATGAATGAGATTCGAAGAATCGAGCAAAGAATTCAAGTAAGATCGTCAAATTATGGTTCATTATGGCTTTTGCGGGCGCATAGGTTAAAAGCCTTTTTGACTTATCCGAGCGCAACATAGATCAGAAGTATTAGAACTTGCTCATTATTCATCATGCGGGCACAAGGAACAAACTGGGTTTGTTCTATGCGGACGCAGGCATCACGGATTTTGATCCGTTTGGCTTTTCTTCGCGGTTTTGCTTCGTGGGTTTGTTCTATGTAAAAGGGGGCACGACCCTAGCTAGTTTTTATGATATTTATAGACCTAGGAATCCAAAAACCATTAATCTCTCTTGAATTTTATGATTGATTACTTTGTTCAACAATTCAAGCTTTCAATTAATGCAATTTCATCATTATTTTGGTAATTTCTTTCCTTATGCTTTTCAATTCCTTTAATTTCACGAATATCTTTAGTTTCTTAGTTTTTAGTTTAGATTAATTAGTTTTGCTATTTCGATTCTTAATTTAGTTTTATTAGTAATTAATTTAGTTTTAATTCTAGTTTTAATTAGTTCTTTGTCTATGATCATGTTATTTAAATTTGATTTTGTTTTTGTTCCCTTAATTATGTGTGAGTAGTCCTTTTTTCTCTAGGGTTAGGGGATCTATTATCATGGTGTGAATTTAACTTATGTTTCTAATTAGTTCTTGGCTTTTAATTGAATTCCTATTATTGAATTCTATCGATTGCAATTAAATTGTGGCCAGATTTAGTTGTAAGTTAGGTTATTGTCGAAATCGAGGCCGAGAGGTAAGATTACCACAATTAGACCACTGAATAATAGGCAAAAAAGAATTTATGCGAGCGAGAGCCGGTAAAGGAGTTTTGAGGGAGTCTAAGTTTGAGAGATTTAGTGAGCCCTAATTCTATGAATGCCAATGAATTGATTAGTGAGTGTTAATTGAGTTTGTTGATTGATCATAGTGAAGTGATAGCCCTAGGTTTCCATTAATAGAGTTTAATCAATAATTTCCCGTCATTTCCTTAGTTTCATTTTTAGTCTTCTTAGTTTTAGTAGTCATTTATTGAAATTTCCACCAAGGCCCCTTACACACTTTAGACTTTTTAAAACTAGTAGAATTTAATAGCTTACCTGAGGATTCGATCCCTACTTCCCTAGCTAGCTATATTAGTTACAGTTGTTCGGTTATTTTTGAGAGGTGTGCGATACCCTGCATCAAATTTTGGCGCCGTTGCCGGGGAGGCAATTTTTAATTCTATTAGTCGGGTTTAAAATGTTTTCTTGTTTTTATTTTCGGTTTTATTTTCTCACCTCAAGGAACCTTCACGTTCTTTGAGGTAGTTCTCATTTCGGTTTCGAGTTTCGATTGTGTGCAAGTATTAGGTTGTATGCCGGTTTGGATTGACCTTGAACCGGAAAGATCGTTGCATAAGAGGAGTCGTAGAAGGAAGTGGAGATCCCGAAGAACCATTCTTTCCAAACGAACACTTGTTGATTTGACACAATTATTTGCTGAGTTGAACATTTCCGATAGTTCAGATAAACTAGTGGAAAAATAGCCATTAGTAACGCCTCATTAGTATCATTTCTTATAAAAACGATACTAATAGGCATCCATTAGTATCGTTTGTCATAAAAACGACACTAATAGGTGTGATATTAGTAACGATACTATTGGAACTCTATTAGTATCGTTTCTAAAAAACAAACGATATTAATAACCCACCTATTAGTTTCGTATTTATAACAAACTATAGTAAAGTTACAGTAAAAAAATACAATTCTATTAGTATCGATTTTATCTGAAACGATACTAATAAGAGTGTATCAAAGGTCAAAGTTGAACGGACTCTTCTCATTTCTTATTTTTCAGTTTCATTCTCAATCTTCACTCTCTCTCTATCTCTATCTGTCACTCTGAAACCTGCACTCTTTTACCTCTTAATTCTCGATTTTTCCCTCCTCACTCTTAGTTTGTTTTCTTTCTCCTTTATCAATCTATAGTTGGGCTTCTTTATATTTGGCCAAATTAGATGTAGCGGTAGAGGCGGCGGCAGAATCTCACCACCACCACCATCACTCTCACCACTATTATTCTCACCACCGTCGCTCACCACCACCATCACTGTCAACAATTCGAATTTAGGGTTTAAAGTTAGGGTTCCGAATTTTATAAAGGTAACGATTTGAATTGTGTTTTTTTATTATTTATTTTCGATTTTGGTTTGATGTTGTTGTTTTACATTTCTTTTTTTCGATTTTGGGTTGTTTGTTGTTGTTGTTGTTAGGAATTTGTACTTGGGAATTTAATATTTGTTAGTACTGAATTGTGGCGAAGTTGATGTTGTTGTTTTAGATTTGGTTTTTTGGATTTGAATTTTTTGACAAGGTTTCAGAAAGCACCGAGGAAGAAGGGACAAACCCCATCAAAACTAGTGATTTATAACTTCTGATGGTGGAAGAGAACATCAAGCTTCTCAAGAAGCCATTCATGTCATTGAAATAGTATATATGTTTTTTTGTTAATGCTTTATTTTTCCTTGAATTTATTATTTAGAAAACTTTATTTGATTTATAATTGTTTAAAATTTTGATTTTTATTTTATCTGATTGTATTTTTTTGCGCTTTCATTGCTTAGCTTAATTCTGGAATTTAGACATATAGGTTTATTTGTTTTGTTTTAATTTGAATAGTTGGTCTTTGGATAATGCAGCTATGTTGTGACTTGTGAGGGTTATGATTGCAATTGGGTTTTGAAGTAAAGTGTGATTGTGTTCAAATATATTTATTAAGTGCTCCGATATCGATTCCGATGAGCCGATTAGTTGAGCTAATTGCAATTACTATGACTATGTTACTGACAAAGTATTTATTGCAATGTGTAATTACTTGTGGTTTTCAATTGGTATTTTGTTGTCTTTGAATATGAAAGAAAATGGCTTCTGAGATTTCGATTATATTGTCTTTAAACAGAAGGTAACAGAGAGTTTCATGCACCCAATCCCATCTTTGGTGATTAAGGATTTGGAATCGTAACATAATTTTATTTGTCAGTGATTATGAGTACATTCCATAGGATAATTCTTTTTCGGTTCTATTGTCACAAGAGTGATGGTGGAGTGATTAGTTGTGAATGCTGTGTTTTTTGTTTAAGTTTTATGATGGATGATGTATTTATGTAGGAAGTTGTGCTAGTATGTACATCATAGAACTGTATGAGGAATGTGTTCTGTATCCCTTCTACTACGTATTAATTTTTCACATCTTGTTTGTATATTAAGATGTGGTCTTTTGTTGAAGGTGTTTTGGGATGTTAATTAGGCTTACATTTTTCCCCATATGTAGTATTCCTGTGATACATTAATTGTGTGTTAGAATATTTTAAAGTTCAATTTATAACTTTGAGAGTTGTAGCTAATTACATTTTTTATTAATTATTGGTTCCGGTAGGGGATTCACCTGAATGCTTATGTTAATGGCTATATAAATGCTTCAACATTTGAATAATTGATTGATTTTGGAAGTATCAAAAAATGAAACCAAGAATAAGTTGTTTAATGATCATTTCGAGATTTATCTTCTGATTTTATTCCTTTTTTATTGCTAGGAAATGGCAGAATCACCAACAACATCTGCATACTCGTTTTCTTTAAACATGCTATTAATCACCTTATAATCATCATCGACTTCTGTTGCTGCTCTGCCACGGCCACCACTATTGTTCACCAATGTTTGCCCTCTTTCTTATCTCTCTCATCATCTTGGTGGATTTTATTTGATATTTTTGTTCTTTATATTTTTTTTGTTTTTTTTTCTACCCTTGATGAGTTGATGCAATCCTCGCATTTGTATTTTTGTATAGTTTTGTCTTCTTAGTGCAAATTAAATCTGTTTTTTTGGAACATGATTTATGTTTAGCTTTGTAAGGGTGTGTTCTATGTCAGCTTCATGCTATCTTCACCTTGAGTTGCCAATATTAAATGAGTTTCCAATTATCCTATCTTTACTTTTCGTAGCAGTCCTTTGTTTTTGTTGTGACTTGTATAATTTTTAACTATTTTTGAGAAGTCCTGCTTTTCCTTCTTGATGTTAGCTAGAGTACGCGATAATATTAGTATGTTACACAACATTTGTGGTTGATAATGTGGTTTGTATGTCTACTACTTGTATTATTTATGTGATGTCGCTATTTACGTTGTGTGTTTGGCTGATACAATATCTGCTTTGTTAGACTGCTTTGAAGAAGGCTGTACTTGCTAAGAAAGTTGTTGAGGTAGCCAAAAAAGCCAAGAAGGAAAGCAGCTTAAATTCTTCAGACTCTAAAAGCGGTTCTGATGTATGACTCACTTTACACTTAATATTATTAGATGTTTAGTTTCTTGGAAGTCCCTCTTATATCAATAATTTGCGGGAGGCACCAAAGAAATAGCCTGTTGCTGCTAAAAATGGTTCCAAGAAAGCTGCCTCATCTAGTGAGGAATCCTCTAATAGCGAGTCATTGGAGGAAGAGGTGTGTACTGAACTTGTTGTACCGCTAAAAATTTTATTAGCTGTGTTGCTGTGTCTAATTTTGAAACTTGTGGTATTTGATAAAATTCCAGGATACACCTAAACCTGCTGCAAAACCAGCTACTAATGCAACAAAGAAGATTCTAATATGCGATCTTGGATGAATATGCATTTGAATATGCATTTTTTTTACTCGTAGGTTATATTTTTGACGAATTAGCTTGAAAAATTGTGTTATTGATTGTAGTTTGAGTTTTTGTTGATTATTTAAGGTTTTTAGCTTTTAGTTTGTGAATTTTGATTTAATTTTTGCAATTTAGGTATCGTTCTCATGTTTGTGGCTTCCGATTGTTGTAGTTTTTTGTTAATGATGTTGAATCTAAGTTTTTCGACACTTATATTAGGATCTAACATCTTTGTGCAACTCTTTTGGCTTTGATTGTTGTAGTTTGTTGTTAATGATGTTGAATCCAAGTTTTTCGACACTTATATTGGGATCTATTATCTTTGTGCAACTCAGATTACCAATTAATCATTAATCACAGTTATGGATTTGTGCAACTCTTTTGATTTTTATTGTTTATGATATTTTTCGGGTGTGTGTATTGAGTGTTTTGCCTTGTTGGTTTCTAAATCTTTATATTTGATGAACTTTTAGGCTTCAGCTCCTGACGATGACGACGATGATGATGTTGATCTCTTTCGAGAAGAGACTGAAGAGGAGAAGGCTGCTGAAGAAAGAGTTGTTGTTACCAAGAAGTCTGGTAAAAAGAAAGAGTGAGTACTAGATGAATTTTTAAATCTTATGGTATAGTATCTTCAAATACGATTTTGTATTGCTTCTGAGCTCGTAACTTGATGTTGTTCTAATTGGTTTTCTTGTATTATGAAACAACTGGTAAGTCATCCGTATTGTTGGGAGTGAAGCCATGGGATAATGAAACTGACATGCAGAAGCTCAAGGAAGCTATTAGGAGTGTTAAGATGGAGGAACTGCTTTAGGAAGTGAAATCTAGACTTCAGCCAAGCAGAAATCAGTAACATTATAGGCTCAAATTATAGTCCTTTTTATTGTTATTTATTTTATTATTGTAATTATTTAATGTTGTTATTTCTGTTATTGTTGCAATCATGTAACATTGTTTTTGTATAAATTATTTTAATTCTTTATTAATAATATTAAATACATTTTTCAATTCTTTATTAATGTAATTGTAATTATGAAAGCCTATATTTTTTTTTAATAAAAAAATCACTATTTGTATCGTTGTTATCTAAAAAACGATACAAATAGACTTTTTTTTTATGTCAAAAGATACTTATTAGTATCGTTTGTCAGGAAAAACGATACTAATAGCAAGGGCTACAGTAACACCTCCAATAGTATCGTTTGAAAAACGATACTAATAGACCCCAAAAAACGATACTAATGACCCATTTTTCTACTAGTTAAAGGTAGAGATGTCAGAATCACAGTTCAACGAGAACAACCCACCACGGAATAATGCACCACCGCCGCCGCCACCAGCAAGGTCCTTAAAAGACTATTCTCAGCCGAGTTCTTCAACAGTGGGAGGTGGTTACCGAGGTCCTAATATAGATGCCCTGAATTTCGAATTGAAGCCAGCTTTGGTGAACATGGTTGAAAGTAATCAGTTTGCAGGCACAATGAAGGAGGATCCGAACATACATTTGAATAACTTTATTCAGTACTGCAATACAATCAAGCAAGCTGGTGTATCTCAAGATTACATACGACGTACGATGTTTCCATTTTCATTAAAGGAGAAAGCTCGATCTTGGTTGAATGGTTTGAACATGGATACTATTAATAGTTGGGATGACTTGGCTCTTGCTTTTTAAAGGAAGTACTATCCTCCGGAGAGAACTGCACAACTTAGGAGTCAAATTACGAATTTTAACCAAGAAACTGATGAAACTCTTTATGATGCATGGGAGAGATTCAAGGATTTGTTGAGAATTTGCCCTCATCATGGACTTGAGAAGTAGTTTTTAGTGCAATCTTTCTATAATGGGTTGGGTAATGAGAGTAGAACCTTGCTTGATTCCGCTGCTAGTGGTCAATTTTTGAACCAAGAAGTCAATGCTGCTTATGATCCGATTGAGGAGATTGCCATCCATAATTCTCAATTTGGTAATCCTAGAGGACATGCTAAGAGAGGAGGAAAACATGTGATAGATGACAAATATGAGAGTTTGGCTTCACAAATCAATGCAATCCATGAGAAGCTAGACAAGATCAACACACCATCCTCCAATCTAATGACAGTAGCTACAATGGCTGCACTTTCGGGAGCTACAGATGTCTTTTGTGATTTATGTGGTTCTTTTGGGCAGAGTATGCAAGCATGTCATAGTTCTATGGAGCAAGTATGTGCATTTCAAGCTTACAAGAATAACCCATTCTCCGACACATACAATCCTTGTTGGAAGGATCGTCCATACTTCTCCTACAAGAATATTAGCAATGTTCAAAATCCACAGTAGCAGCCACATTTTGCACCACAGCAACAACAGCAGGTTCAACGGTTTGCTCCACCTCAACCATCGGGTTTTAGTAAACCACCACCTCTAGCACCACTTCCAGCACCTCCACAGCCAACTAGCAATGAGGTTTCAGAACTGAAGAATATGATGATGCAGATGCAGAAAGCCATGGAAACTATGCAGGCCCACAATCGACAATTGGAGACTCAAGTAGCCCAAATTGCTTAATCATCAGCTCAAAGGCAACAAGGCCAACTTCCTCCTCAACCTGCTCCATCAAATGCTTCATCAAGAAATCCACCTCGTGATTATTGCAATTCCATTGCAACAAGGAGCGGTACTTTCTATGAAGGTCCTAGAATGTCCGATGATGATGCTACCAAGGCTGCAGATGGAACAAAGAAGACTAGTTCGGTTGTCATTGAAGACCTTGAGGAAGTAGCTGCAGGAAAAGGATAATGAAGCACCAAGGAAGCAAGCTCCAGTAGCAGATTCAGTTACTGATACAATTCCTCCCTCAAAGGTGCCGTTACCCTTTCCGAACAGGGTAACCATGAGTAAGAACGATAATCACTTTCGTAAATTCATTGAAATAGTTAAAAATTTGCAAGTCACTGTGCCTTTTACTTATTTAATTACTCAAGTGCCTACTTACACTAAATTTTTGAAAGATCTTTTGAGCAGGAAACATGAGTTGAATGTAACAGAGACAGTTGCACTCACCGAGGAGTGCAGTGCGATCCTTCAAAATAAATCTCCTTTTAAGTTGAAGGATCCGGGCAGTTTTTCAATTCCATGTAATATAGGTCCTTTATTTATTGATAAAGCTCTTTGTGATTTAGGAGCTAGTGTAAGTGTGATGCCCTTATCAATTTGCAGGAACCTTGAAATGGGAGAGCTTAAATTTACTAATGTTACTTTGCAGATGGAGGATAGAATTGTAAAATACCCTAAGGGTGTTTTAGAAGATGTACCTGTTAGAGTAGGAAAAATTTTCATTCCAGTTGATTTTGTTGTCCTTAATATTGATGAGGATGCTCATATCCCTATTATTCTAGGTAGACCTTTCTTACATGCTGCAGGTGCCGTCATTGATGTTAAAAAAGGAAGTTTAACCCTTTCTGTAGGGGATGATAAAGTAACATTTAATCTTGATAATGCAATGAAAAATCCCTTGATAGAACAGTCATGCAATGCAGTTTACACTCCTAATGAGATTGTTCATAATGACTTGCCTCGATCCCCTGATAAAGATCTTCTGGAGGCCTCTTAGTGTTTGAATTCTAGTGATAATAATGAGATGTATCAGAATCCAAAGAAAAATAAGTCGCACCCTAAGAAGCGTCGGAAACCTCGAAAGTCATCCCCACATGCTTGTAAAGTGAAGAAAACAAATAATGAGGTTCCTAGCAAGGAAAATGGGGTATTTGAACAGACAATAACCCGAAATTGCTTTGGATGTTTAACTACATAGGGCTCACGTTCACTCTTTATTCCACCTTCAGTTCTAAGGTAATTACGGTCAAGCTAATGACCTTAAACAAGCGCTTTGCGGGAGGCAACCCGTAGGTTAGTAGTTTCTTTCTCTCTCTAGCAATGAGGACATTGCTAAGTTTGGCTTGGGGGAGGTAAGTATTTTATTGCTTTCCTATTTTATTAGTTAGTTCTATTGCTTTCTTAGCTTAGTTTTATTGCTTTCTTAGGACTGTTGCATGGTTTGTATCATTCGTTAGGAATGGGAGTTTACATGTAACCAAAAAGATTGTACTGCTTTCTTAGGTTTAATTTTAGAGAGAATTGGCTTAATGGATTATTCGTGAACGGACGAGTTTTATTGTTGGAATTGACTACTTGTGTACCCCTTGTGCTTATTTTGAAAACTTTATGACTCTTGACTGCGGATGGATCCACATGTGTGATTTGTTGACTATGACTTGAATTTGATTGCTTGATTTCCTTTTATTGGTCAACTCTTCTCAACTTTGCTTGGGTCTTGGACTTGAACTGTGTTAATGGGAGGATTTGAGCTACTTTTGAATATAAATTCATTCATATGTTCCTTTCATGTGTGCTTAGTTCCTAGTGCAATTATGATCGTGGGTTTGACTTCGGGTTCTAGTAACTTTAATTGTGGATTTTGTGTATGTTGCGCATGATAAAAGGCCTTCTTTTCTTCTTTTGAGCTTCAGAGTTTCATTTCCCACATTTATATTGTCCCTTGATCCCATGTTTTGAGCTTTTATCCCTTTCATTTGTATTTTTAGCCACATTACAAGCCTATTAGCCTTGCTACATAATGCATTATATGCCCAAAATTGGTTTGGGGGAGTTGAAGTAGTTGTAATGTTGTTTAAATAGACTTTTGAAGGGTTTTATGGATTGAAGGTGAAATAGTGGAAATGTTATTGTTGGAAGTTAAATTATAAAGTTTTAGTTAAATTATAAGTTTCACATATAAGGCGAGGCATACCAATGTCTAGGCTGTTGCAGTTAATTAAAAAGTCATATTTTATTCATGACCTACTTATGTATGTGTGATGATTATGTTTATTGTTTATTGAATTTTGAGCAAAAACAAATCATTAAGAGTTGTGAAACTCTGATCTATTATGCATGAAGATTAAAGAAAAAAAAATTTATGAAAGCATAATAAAGTTGAAAAAAAAGAGATGAAATAAAAAGAGAGAAAAAAAAAAAAGAAAGAAGTTTAAAGTTTGAAGTAGTGGTTGATGATTGAATTATGAGATTTATGGTGTTGATGTGAAAAACATAGAAAAGTTTGGTTTGATTTGGTTGAATTGGATGTTGGAGAATGTTGAAGATTTTCCTTGATTTTATATGCATATACCCCGCATTCCACCACATTATCCCAAATTTTTATCCTACCCATCACCCTAGCCACGTTACAAGCTTATTAAAGTCCTTTTTTATCTTCGTGCACATGTTATGGTTATTGTGAAGTGAATCCTTTGTCAAGGTCGTAGAGTATTAATTGCATTCCGAGTCGACAGTTAAGATGAGTGGATACCCTTAAACACTTGCATGAGGTGTGAGATGTGAGTTTCGGGTTCTTAAAATTGCATTTAAACACATTTTGCATTGCATTCCATATTTGGTTGGGAGGTGAGGGTTAGAGCTTCATTGTTATAAGCTCATCATTAATTGTGTGGAGTGACAACCCGTGAGCTACTCTAATCATCGATTCATTAAACTTGGTTGGTTAGTTTTGTTTGACCCGTATTTAGGAAGGACGGTAATTGGGTTCTTGATTGGCTGGCTTTGATCCATGTGTCTTCGGATGTTCTCTTGAGTTATGATGCTTATTTTGTTTTTATTGGGTGTAGTCAATTTCGTTGTGTTTTGCTCGGGATGAGCAAAGGCTTGGTTTGGGGGAATTTGATATATGTGTTTTATGTTGTGTTTTCCCCTCATTTTCGGTTGATTCTTGTGCTAAATAGTTAAGTTTGTGGCTTTGTTTTGATTAAATATCGTATTTCGATGTTAAGTTATGTTTTGGAACGGTTTTAACATCTTTAGTTGACTTTTAGAACCTTTTATGGTTATTTTATACTTTTTTGGTTATTACGAGTGGTTTTCGGTATTGTTTATATGTTACAAGAGCGTAATAGAGAGTTATGAAGTCATTAGAAGCTAAAACGAGTCAAAAAGCACTTGCCTTGGGATGCGTGCCAAGTCACGAGAAGTCACGAATGAGATTCGAAGAATCGAGTAAAGAATTCAAGCAAGATCGTCAAATTATGGTTCATTATGGCTTATGCGGGTACATAGGTTAAAAGCTTTTTTGTCTTATGCGGGCGCAACATAGATCAGAAGTATCAGAACTTGCTCAATATTCATCATGCGGGCGCAGGGAACAAACTGGGTTTGTTCTATGCGGGCGCAGGTGTCACGGATTTTGATCCATTTGGCTTTTCTTCGCGGTTTTACTTCGTGGGTTTTTATTAATTAAAAACCTAATTCCTATATATACTCTATGTAAAAGGGGGCACGACCCTTACTAGATTTTATGATATTTTTAGACCTAGGAATCCAAAAACCATTATTCTCTCTAGAATTTTAGGATTGATTACTTTGTTCAACAATTCAAGCTTTCAATTAATGCAATTTCATCATTATTTTGGTAATATCTTTCCTTATGCTTTTCAATTCCTTTTATTTCATGAATCTCTTTAGTTTCTTAGTTTTTAGTTTAGATCAATTAGTTTTGCTATTTTGATTCTTAATTTAGTTTTATTAGTAATTAATTTAGTTTTAATTCTAGTTTTAATTAGTTCTTTGTCTATGATCATGTTATTTAAATTTGATTTTGTTTTTGTTCCCTTAATTATGTGTGAGTAGTCCTTTTTTGTCTAGGGTTAGGGCATCTATGATCATGGTGTGAATTTAATTTATGTTTTCTAATTAGTTCTTGGCTTTTAGTTGAATTCCTATCATTGAATTCTATCGATTGCAATTAAATTGTGGCCAGATTTAGTTGTAAGTTAGGTTATTGTCGAAATCGAGGCCGAGTGGTAAGATTACCACAATTAGACCACTGAATAATAGGCAAAAACGAATTTATGCATGCGAGCGAGAGCCGGTAAAGGAGTTTTAAGGGAGTCTAAGTTTGAGAGAATTAGTGAGCCCTAGTTCAATGAATGCCAATGAATTGATTAATGAGCGTTAATTGAGTTTGTTGATTGATCATAGTGAACCGATAGCCCTAGGTTTCCATTAATAGAGTTTAATCAATAATTTCCCGTCATTTCCTTTGTTTCATTTTTAGTCTTCTTAGTTTTAGTAGTCATTTATTGAAATTTCCACCAAGGCCCCTTACACACTTTAGGCTTTCTAGAACTAGTAGAATTTAATAGCTTCCATGAGGATTCGATCCGTACTTCCCTAGCTATATTAATTAGAGTTGTTCGGTTATTTTTAAGAGGTGTGCGATAGCCTGCATCACAAAACATGTTCATAATATTTATTCTATTCACTTTCATGACTACAATATTTGGACAGCAACATAATTTATGTTTAAAGCCTTTAAAAACCAATCTAAACTTCATAAAATCATCGTAAATTCACCCAACAACAAGTCATGATCATAATATTGAAGTTTAAGTCATTAAACCCATAAAATCAAGAATTTCATAATTTTATAAACCCTAATCTAAAATTTCATGAATAACAAATAAATTCATGCTTTGAAGTAAATCATAACTTCATAAAAACATGATTGACGCTTATAAAAACATGATTAATCATAAATATAAACATGAACTTGCAAGATTGAATTAAAAAGAAAGAAGAAAAAATTTTTTTTTATAAAGTTTCGAAAAAATACCAAAGGGGAGAAGAGAGTGGCCGACGACGGGCGGCAGCTCCGGCGAGGCTCCGGTGAACAAAAGCAACGAAATTATTTTTTCCTTTCGGAAATCCGAACCCCTTTTTTTTTTGTTCGAACCTTTTTTGTTTCTTTTCTCTCTCTAAATTTTTTGGAATCCTAAATCATTAAGTTGCAAAATAAATCTGAAATTTGGGGTTTTAAGGGGTATTTATAGGCCCCAAAGTATGGGTGCAATTCAACAAATACCCTTAATGCTTGAAATTACTTTTATGCCCTTGTTTAAAAATAATATAGGAAACTCTAAAATTCTATTTTTAGAAACTTTTCAAAATATTTAGTAAAACATAAAATTTTATTTATAAAAACAAAATAATTATTTTAATTAGAATTTATTTAAATTTCCTTTGTTTAATATTCTTATTGAGTATAATTTCTCAACAAAAATATTAAAAACATATGTATAAAGTACGAAAATAATTCCTTAAAATACGTAAAAATATGGGATATTACACTATTAGTTAGAGTTGTTCGGTATTTTTGAGAGGTGTGCAATAGCCTTGTTCACTGTGCCCTAAAATTAAACTACTCGCTTATAATATGAACTGCATGGAAGAAATCGATACTAAAAACAAATACTAATGACATAATTAAACTAACAAAATCAATTAGTAGTATCATAAAACTTTGGGAAAAAAATTTGAAATAAAAAACAATCCTAACATCAAAATATAACCCTAAGAAAATAAAACAATTAATAATTATAAGAACATTAAGGAGTAGAGGAATTATCAAATTAAAAACCTAAAAATCGAATGAGTTGAATTAATGGAATCAAACGATTACAAAACTAATTGTGTTTAATATGTGAGAAAAAACTAGAAATTATATCTAAAGCTTTGGGACATTTAGTGAGCCAAAACGACCAAAAGGGTCGAGTATTTATACAAAAGTGTCAAAACCTACAAGAAAAAGGGGAAACCTACAGAAAATAGGCTTAGCCTGGTCATATGGGCAAGTTTTAAAATTTCAATTTTTTCATCCGCTCTTCTTCTACGCACAAAACCTGAAGCTACCATCCTCACAGTTGCTTGGGCAACCTTGCTTGGTCGTACGGGCAAGCTTGTTTCTTCGCTCTTTTTTTCCTTCACTCTTTCTTTCTTAATCCGAGGACTGTACACCCGGGATTATATCAAGAGATATACACCCGATTTTTTTGCCAGATAAAATAGTTGGTCATTTTTATAAAACAAAACTTGTCTAGTGTTTTATTTGATTGTTGTTTCATATATAAAAGTTTGATGCTTCAATAGTTTCAAACTTAATAGATTTGCTCTTGTTGTTTTACAAATTTAGCATGTTGTTTTATTTGCTTCTTGTTCTATAAAACAAGCCTGATGATGTATCCATTCCAAAACCGGTGGATGTCCTCTTGATGTTTTTGTAATAAAATTTGTTTCTTGTTTTGCCTAATGTTTTATTCGTTTAATAATAATAGATATATATCCTCTTATTGTTTTATAGAATTGGCCTCTTGTATTATCCGCTTATTGTTTTATAAAGTAAGTACGATGTTTTATCTGTTGCAAAATTAATTAATTTTCTCTTGTTTTCTATAAAATTGACCTATTGTTTTATCAGCAAAAATCGGGTACATATCTTGATGAGATATGCACCTGGTGTATAATCGATTTTTCATTCTTTATTCGAATCAGTTTTTCTAGAGGCTACACGGTTGGTCAGACAAGCTCACATATGCCCATGAGTGCATGTCACTTCTTTGCTCAAAACTCTTCAAAAAAATATTCTTATCATTGAAGTTCTCTTTGCCCGTTTGCGCAAGCAAGTTTGCCCTGCCATACGGGTGGCAGACTTTTTAGCTTTAAATTTCTCCAAATTGCTACAAGTGCTCCAAATGATTTTGGGTCTCGTTTCAAGCCTTAAAAAGTAGATAAAAACACAAATTCACCCAAAATTACAACGGAAGACACATATACTCTTGACAAGGAAACATTAGTATAATTAAATGAAGCTTGATTGAGTCTTGTTAGCCATAAATTTATACTAAAGAGGAGTAAAAATACATGTATAAACATGGCTCATCATTTTATTTGTTACTTCTTATAGTTAGACTTGGTAGGAAGTTGTAATTTGCTTTAGCTATACTAACATTTACAATTTGCTTACATTTTTTGTTTTTTATTATTTTATTATTTTTTTTTTTTGTTTTTGTATACTGTGTTTATAGGTTGAACTATAAAAGCGATTTATTGGTGGAGGTTAATCATTTGTTACCCTCCCTCCCTTTGCTGCTCAATGAAGGACGATTTTTGTTTTAAGTTGGAGGGGAATGCTTTGCATTTTATTACCTTTTGATCTTTACTTCTTTCAATCAATTATTTTTTTTCTATTCATTCTCTACTTGGTCCACTCCATGTATATTTTTTAGTTTCTTTTCTCTCATTATTTTTCTTTTCAGTTCTCAAGGGCTAGCAATGATAGTACTATTGTGACTGTAGACACCGAAAATTTATTAAAGTGTCAAAATTAAAATAAATTAATTTTTTGAGTTAAATAAAATAAATATTTGCTCAATATAATTAATTTAGCCCTTTAAATTAAAATATTCAAATTAATTAAATAATTTGGGTCATAATTACATTATTTGGGCCGACTATATTGTTAGTCCAACTAAAATGTTTATTGGGCCAAAAAGACTACAAAACTTCCAAGTCATCAGAAGAGTCCAAGCTACACTTCTCCGGGTCCAAGATGAAGGTCAAAATCTCCTATAAATACCCATCATCACCTCAAAAGAGGAGGAGGAGGAGGAGAAATTCGTTGGGGGGAAAAAAGGTCAATCGAAGACACTCCAAAGAACTTACAAACTCTCTCTGTCAGCAATCAACAAGCACTACAAAATTGTGCCGATTGTTCAGGAATACTCAAACACATTCAAAGTGACATTGAAGTTGGTCAATCCCCACACAAATTTGGTTGACGTCAACAACTGTCAAATTTGGTTGACGTCGACAAGTGTCATCCTAGCAGTGGAACAAAATCAGAAGACTTAGTTTATTTTCTATAAACTGTTTACAGAGATTGTATCCATATTCAAATTATTAATAAAATATCATTTGTTTACTTAATTGCTTGTCGTTAACTTTGACTTGAAATTTAGTAGCAACAAATTTCTGGCACGCCCGGTGGGACAATCTCTGCTTCTCATATCTGTTCTTCAAGCACTTAAAAAAAAATTAAGAAATGTCTTCCAACAAGAGCATTTCAAAGTCTGCTGAGAGAAAGAAGTCTGTCAATACTCGACGACAATCAGCAAGCCTCGGTGAAGTCATTGGAAATCCTTACAATGGCATATCACCAGTGGAATGAAAAGAGTTGCAATCACGTCTGCTGCAGCAAGTCTGCGTGCAGCCGCGTACCTACCAAAGTACGCAATAATAGCGTTGTTGAGCTGCTTTGGAGGCACTTAACACATCTTATAGGGCGCGTGAGTCTCCTGTCTTTGTCAAACTCTACCTGAACATCAATTCAAGTTCCATTGCCGGACACAAACGATTGTCATTGACTTCTTTCAAGTCGCCAAGACAAATTGATGTTGACAAGGAAGAAGACTTAGTCGTTCACACTAGTCCCCTTTACAACCCAAACATAGAGGTTGAATCTGGAACTGATAATAGTTCTCCTCTATTATCTTTTTTCAGGCCTTTTGTGCTCAAGGAATCAGGTGAATCATTACAGCTGGACACTGCATCTGTCATGGTGATTCATGAAAACAAAACTATGGAGGAACAACTTGCCGACATGAATGCTCTCATTAGCAAGTTGATAAAAGATGGAGAGGAAAAGGATGCTGAAATTAAGAAGCAAAACGAGCAAATTGCTAAACTGACAAAGAAGATTGGGAAGCAAATTGTTGAATCGTCTGAAAGTGACGAGGACGACTCTGAATCTGAGGATAATTCAGACAATGAGAAGGACAAAGCTGGTGATCCCAAGAATGCTTTAGTTACTGCTCGACAAATTAAAGAAATGATAGCTGAAGCAATCAAGAGTCAAACAAGTGTCAGTGGAAAGGAGGATCATCGTTACGTGAAGCCTTATACCAAGAGGATTGATAAGTTGCGCATGCCAGCCGGTTATCAACCACCGAAGTTCAATCAATTTGATGGTAAGGGCAACCCTAAGCAACATGTCGCACACTTCGTTGAGACGTGTAACAACGCTGGTACTACCAATGACTTGTTGGTCAAACAATTCGTTCGTTCTCTCAAGGGTATTGCCTTTGATTGGTATGCTGATCTTTCCCCCCAATCAATTGATAGTTGGGAGCAAATGGAGGGAGAGTTCTTGAATCGGTTTTATAGTACCAGGCGTGTTGTTAGCATGGTTGAGTTGACTGACACTACACAGTGGAAGGATGAACCAGTCATTGACTACATTAGTCGATGGCGCGCTCTAAGTCTTGAGTGCAAGGACAGACTGACTGAAACTTCTGCTGTAGAGAGACGGTCATGTGATTAGGCTATGTTCTCAACCATTAGTTACCATGCATGCAAATCCTAAGAGGAAGGAAAGGAATTAGGTGTAATGGGAGACTGCCAGGCAAGTAACCATCGAGTCCCCCACGAGCTCTCGCATAACACATGACAATCCTTCTCTGGCCACTGCAAGGAAACGAAAGGGAATATAAGTTGAGGCACAGGGCTCCTCTTCGATCGAACGGGAGTCCTTCACTCACCTACATCCAGCAACCAACGCACGGCGGCATCTCGCAAACGTTTAATGGTGCAAGCAAGGCATTGGGGGGGGAGAGGCGGTTTTACAGGCCTTAAAGAACCCCTTTCACATGAAGTCCGCAAAAAACGAAGGAAGCTTCAGTTAGGTAGGGGCATTGAAGGACTAAAGAGAGCCCCACCGTGGAAGCATCCAGTGGAGTCTACAACACAACGTAGGGAACTTATCTCAAGTTACAAGATAAGAATGCACTCGTCAGCGCCCGACCACGGGGGAGCAGGCTAAACATATGGGACGAAGGAAAATCAACAGGAAAGGCGGAATTCTCATCACGGAAGAAGAGAACTGGAGAGGGCATTAGGCTCTTCGTCTCAAATTGGAGGAAGAGAAAAATTCGCGAACTTCTGTTGTAGGATGAAGTGCAAGCTGCAGAGAAACGCATAGCGAACGGAGGCGACTCCTAAGTGGATGCGAGGCAATTAAGGAAGTATGAGACAAGAGGCAATACCTTACTACTGTCCGCGTTAACCTACAACATGGATGACGTTGGATTTAGGCCGGGCCGATATTTTGTTAGAGTTTTGTTTGTAGTAGCCGTTCCACAGTTGAAGACTCTGGCGCGCAGGAGATGTCTTTTGGTTTTTTTGTAAACTTGCAGTTTATGGGGCGCGGGCTTAGGCAATAGTTTTTTTGAACTGGCATGATCGCGGCTTAGAGAGGGGTGTGTGTTGGACTGCTGTTATACTCGGCGTAGGAGTAGTGGTTTTTGTTTTTGTTTGTATTGTTTTGGCTGAACTTGATTGGCAGGTCGGCATCAGAGAGCAAGCGAGGGTCACAGCACGTCTACGGACTCAAGCTGCCTACGTACCTGCAAGCAACCTGACATCGCTTGGACTAAAAAAAAATCATGCCAGACTACTGCTACTGACAGCTTTGGTGACGGGTGCTACGGTCTGCACAAACTTACTTCCAGAGGGAGTAGCGTAAGTGGGCCATGTAATAGGACCGATGCGCAAACCCATCAACTATCCTACGATGGGTAAGGCCATTGGTATAGACCGCTCGCACACATAAGGGCCTTCCCACGGAGATGGTGAGGGGGTTCCCATCTTGCGGGAGGGGAGAAAGTCTTCGTACGACTAGACCATGCCCCCCACTTGGAAGGAACGAGGCCAAACTTTTTTAGTAAAGGCCCGTGAATTCGAGCTTGTCCAGTCTAAACTTTGTTGAGCCTATACCTCTTTTCATCAAGTGCTTCTAACTCTGTCTAATCGAAGTTATCGCGTT
>PYUH01000171.1:1223234-1276448 GCA_016808085.1 Suaeda aralocaspica | reverse complement strand
TGCCCGTCGCAAGCAAATTTGAGATGGCAATATTTCAGTACGAGTTCCCTCATCATTCTCAAGAAACTTGGCATCCGCAAAGTAAAGACTCTGCTCTAGTGAAGGGCGTGACATCTCCCTTAATTTTCCTTACTCCTCCACGATAGTATTTAAACACTGATGGAGGGTAGATGCACCACACCATTTTCGTGCAGCCATGGGCGTCCACAGCAGCATTTGTAAGAAGTGTTAGCATCAATCACATGAAAAAGAGTAGGTGTTGTCAAGTCACCCATGGTGAGATCGACACGAATTATGCCAATTGCACGCTGACTCTCCAAATTAAATCCTTGAATCACAATTAGACTTTGGGAAGTTCTGCTACTGTGATCCCTAATTCATCATTGTGAGACTTAGGCATGATGTTTACAGCCGACCCACCATCTACTAGAATACGACCCGACCTTTTGACCCCGAACGAATCATGTCATAAATAATGGACGGTTGTGGGGTTTAGATCCCATGAGCAAGTCTCATAGTAAGAATATGGCGCTATACATGACGCGCATTTGTCAGAATTTTCTTTGACTTCACCAACTCTCCCGCCTGTCGGCATATAGCTCTGGCTGCTGAAGTGCCAAAGCCCGTTGTTTACACATTTCTCTTGGCAAACGAAATAGTTCCCTCATCCCATGCACGTGGGGAGAGCATCAAGGTAGCCGATATTTTCGGATCCGTCGACGACCCCGAATGTTGAACGGTTAATTTAAGTGACACCTCATGCTCATTAACTTGTTCATCCTTCTTTTCTTCTTCTTCTTCATCATTTTCATTTCCTAACTTCACTGAGACTGTGTTGACAGTCACAGCATCAAGTACTCTTTGGAAGAATTCTTCTAAAGTTATAGGAGCAACAATTTTTGTTTAAGCACTTCATCTTGCATCATTTTATGTTTTGTGCCACCTTTTTGGTCTCCTCTTTGGACGCTTAGCAGTTTTTTTCTTGTTGTCCTCTAGTAGTTGGTAAGGGGGTGTGCAACTTTGAAGTCATTTGTTCCTAGTACACCTCCTTATCACTAGGGTCATCCTCGTCACTGTCACGTTGTTTGACACATACTTTTCAACCATGTGTCTCCGTTGTACATTGAACATGGAATGGTCGGATCTGCAGCAAAACAGGCTCAGAGACCCAAATTTATAATTCCAACTGAAGAGAAGGCTCATCAGCATACTGCAGCATTGGTTAGTCCCCACAGCTTCATCGAGATCAAGCACAATCTTCCCTTCTTGAGCAAGACGCAGATCCTCTTCTCAATGTAACACACTTTTCAATAGGTGACTCACAACCTGTGATATTGACAGTAGTTTGGATCCGATGTTAGTCATTTCCTCAGGCCGCTTAGATTCAGGCAACCAATTATCTTCTTTATCAAAACTCCATCAGCATTCCAGACAAATCTGAGTCAGGGGAACGGAACTCTTTGCTTGTAACTCTTCAAGGTCGGCTTATCGCCTCTGTACACTCTGGGTAAGAAGCTCTTCTCCTGCCTTGCCTTTCCTGAGATTTTGATAGGAGAGAAGAAGCGGTAGTGATCACCATGACTTTTGCAGAGCTTTTGGAAGGTTTATCAACCTTTCTGAACTCTTTCTTTGTCTTCGTCTCAGATTTTTCTTTACTTTTATTTTTGCTAGCAATGGTAACTCCATGTCATGGGGCTCGTGTTGCTAACTCTGGATGTCTTGGCATATTCCACGAAGAATGTCCTCAAATCCCAATCCATTCCATTAATACACATCTTATCAATGCTGATCTGTTTTGTCACTTCTAGCTCAAGATCTCCCTCCTAAATGAAATAGATAAATAAATTAGTAAAAAAAATAAATAAATAAATAAATAATAAATAAATAAAAAAAAAAAGAAAAGAAGAAAAGATAAAGAAAAAATGAAGTACCAATAAGTTCAATCTAGTCACATGTTGAGAAGGTTCAGGGACATCATCAAAGAAACCGTCGATGTCCAAAGCGTCATACTCCGTGTCAGTTATGGTTTGCGACCTTTTACTTCGGCGTTTGTGCTTAAAATCAACATCAGATCCAGCATCACTAATGCTATCACCATCATGGGTACCAGTTCGATCTCGATTGGATTTATCCTTGGATGATGAAATATGTACAACAAGATTGTCATTAGTGCGCTCTCGAGGTGTATTGTGGATTTTACATTGACTGACCTTTGGTACCTTGTGTGGCGTTGTTCCAACAGGGGCCTTGGAAGATTTATTGTCGACAACTGAAAGAAGAGCGTTGACATTCTCCCTTAGATCTGTTACATTCAGCTTTGCCCACCATGCCTTGAAATTACGGGTTGTCAAATCACGCCAATCTAGAGAATGACTTGGAGCAAATAAGCGCGATTGACTACCTTTGTAAAGCAAGAGATGCCAATATTCCAGGGCCTCCAAATATGTCGCGTCACGATTACGATGACAGCGCCGAAGCACACCGGGGACTGCTTGACAAAAACCAAATTGCCTACCAAACCGATGAGGCACGTAAGGCTCCACGTGGAAGTCCCTACTCAGTCTTAGAATAAGGCAACTAGAGCGCATAGACATAAGATAGCCAAGTTTTGGAATCTCTAAGGTACCGTTGTAATATAAAACTTCATGGCGATTCCTATTAAGCATGGTGCAACCAATATTTATGGTGCGCCCCTCATGTATGAGCTCACATGCCGCATCCCTATGAAAATATTTTGACCCTTGAGCTCCTGAAAATGCCACCATCGGAGGACCGGGGGAGCAGGTTCAGTTCATGAATGTTTTGAAAGTAAATGCCACCCCATCCATACACATAGTGAGGCAGGAAAGTACAATAGTGTGAGAAGGGATTTAGAGTGTTGCGATATGTTAAGTCCACGATAAATGCTGGCAAGGCACTTTTCGAGCTAAAACTAAAAGTTACACCCTCGCCTCCATCAGGTGGCTCAGCGTCTCCCGTGTACTCGGCTATCCTCTATTTTGTGAACTAGGAAGTGCAAACACAACACAAACCAACATGACAAGAAGGCCGACATAGTAACCTCCCTCCTCCTCCTCATTCGCCCGTAACCCTCCAAGTAGATCAAACATGTCGACATTCTTCTTGGTCCCATACGATAAACCCAGTTGTCGCAACATTGAATGTTAACCACTTGGAATCTGAGAAGTCTTAGGACGGCTGTCGACATATCTCTTTCTTCTATTAGGGTGGCTTGTAACTCTTGGTTTTTCTAACCAAAAATCAATCCTTGCTTCGCGTTACCCATCCGTCTGAGTTGGTCACGTTTGGCATATGTGTGGGTCATGGCCCAGAAGTCACAAGCTCTGATATGAAACGAGTTCTACTCTTATCCTTTGCAGTAAGAGTAGCTAAATCAGAGACGGTCTCATCATATATTCCCCCACAAGAGGCAACCCCCAGCTAGTGAAGATCCCAAAGTGAGATGGACCATTCTCCAGTGATGGTATGCAATGTATTGGTGGTTTGGGCACCAACTTTCACAAAAGCCCGGAATACTAGAATCTCTAGCATAAGAATAAAGTGAGGCATAAACAGCTAGGCGATGGAACATGAATCAAGGATATCTCCGGAATGAGAGAGAACATCTTCAGTCCATTCCCATACCCTTCAATGAAAATTGCTTCCCTGGAACCTTAAGACTACTAGATGATCCCCTTGTGTCAAACCAGAAATTATGACGCCCAAGTAAAGGAATGAGTGAGGGTCATTGTAGTCTCGGAGGTGCTAGAGAGAGATTGAGCAGTAGTATGACAGGTTATGTTCGCTTGACACGGTTTCAACATGTCACTCAAAAAATTCTTTTGCTGAATTGATGCTTGACACCATTTGGGCGACGAAGTGATTTCTCAATGGCAAAATAGGTGCCCATGAAGAAGCATCATCATCCACATGTTGACTACAGAAAGGAAGTGGTGCTCCACATCCTTGAATTGATCCTTCTTTTTGAATTCCTTCAAAAGTACCATCCTACAAAAAAAAAAAAGGAGGAAGTTAAATGACGACACAAGGAGCGTTGGAGTAGAATGTGTTAAAAATATATATATATATATATATATATATATAGAAGTTAGTCTAGTCCAGGGTTGCTGACAATTCTTCGGCTCTTCAAAAAAGGGGGCAACCATCATTAGAATGTCAGACACACTGGCGTAGCCTAGTGGGTCCGACATCCCTGACAACACTACATGATAACTCTCACTATGGTGACTAAACTGCAAAGACTACAAATGCAAAAAAAAAAAAAAAACTACTGTGTGTTAAAATAAAGAATGTGAGCTAATACCTTAAGTCAAAGTAGCCTACAATAACCAAATTCTTCTCTTAGCTTCAAACTGATGTAACACTGTACCACACAAGAAAAATACACAGGCGACTAAGTACAACCATGGCAAACAAAATTAAGCCTAATCATGCGTATAATGTATGCATACGAATATATGGTCACTCAAGGCAAAGTATAGCTCATCATGCGAAATATATGTGTGGGATACCAAAGCTGCTCTATTATATACTACTTTATTTTCAAGATAAAGATGTCAAGACCAACATGTTACAAAGCATGGAGTATCCAAGTCAATGAGAGTCCAAGGATACCACAATTTAATTATCATCATTACTATTATTATGCATGATAATTAATTCAGTATAAAACTAAAGGAAGGAAATCAGTGGAAAATATGATACTCGAGCAGCAATTTCATACAAATAACTAAATTAGGCATGTCAATACTATTTTGGTGGAATCATGTGTGCCCAAGATCTCCATTAAGGCGACGAGATCAAAATAGAGCAATCAATTTAGAAGCTAGTATTACTTATGCAGTCAAGAGTAAATTACTACTCATACATTTCAACTAAGGGAAGTAAAATTAACAAGGTTAAGTGAGTTGTACTATGAGTAGTGTCGCGAAATTTCAACTTCGGCACGGGATTGAAACAGAGCGTCACTTGCTCCACTAATATACAATTACGTTTCTACAACACAAAAACATATCAAAAGTCAACCTAAGTGAAGGAGATATTTTAGCACAAGATAAAAGGGAAGTATGATTTACAGCCTTGCATGAAGAAAGTGATGACTCTAGAAAGTCACAATAAATAAAAGACAATTAAAGGATAAAGATCGGAAAATAGCTGGGAACATGTTTATTAACATAGTATGATTTGCTTTAAATGTCAGAACATAGTATGATTAGAAAATAACATAGTTAGAACAGGCATACAGCAAGATTAGAAAGTTCAAAANAAAAAAAAAAAAAAAAAAAAAAAAAACAGAATGAAACAAACCAAAGTAAATTAAAGGATGAAGAAAGATCAGAGGCATACTGCAATGTGCTCGCAAGGAGCGAAGGTCGGGCTTCAAATAAAAAATAAAAAATAAAAAATAAAAAAAAAACTAAAGTGCATGATCAGTATGTTATCACTTATCAAATTGCTTAAATAGGTGATCTGGGGCGGTTAGTTGGTTGATGCAATTACCCCCTAGATTTGGGATAAAGTTCTATGTATTGTATCTTGGTAAAAAAGATCATATTTTGTTAGTATCAGAATATATGAGGGAATATATCTTCTATCGCTTGATGTCAGGTTGATAAAGATTATATCTCCATTGTATCTTCCAACCTTAACTTGGCAAACTTTCTTTTTAAAGTATGACTTCCAAGTCAAATGGCCGGCTCATGAGTAAACACTTAAGCATGTGTACGTGACGTAGATTAAAAAAAAAAAAAAGAGACTTCCAAGTCAAACACATCGAGACCCTGTCACGAGTAAACACTCAAGATCGTGTACGTGACATAGTCTCGAGGGGGCAATTTGTAGACACCGAAAATTTATTAAAGTGTCAAAATTAAAATAAATTAATTTTTTGAGTTAAATAAAATAAATATTTGCTCAATATAATTAATTTAGCCCTTTAAATTAAAATATTCAAATTAATTAAATAATTTGGGTCATAATTACATATTTGGGCCGACTATATTATTAGTCCAACTAAAATGTTTATTGGGCCAAAAAGACTACAAAACTTCCAAGTCATCAGAAGAGTCCAAGCTACACTTCTCCGGGTCCAAGATGAAGGTCAAAATCTCCTATAAATACCCATCATCACCTCAAAAGAGGAGGAGGAGGAGGAGAAATTCATTGGGGGGAAAAAAGGTCAATCGAAGACACTCCAAAGAACTTACAAACTCTCTCTGTCAGCAATCAACAAGCACTACAAAATTGTGTCGATTGTTCAGGAATACTCAAACACATTCAAAGTGGCATTGAAGTTGGTCAATCCCCACACAAATTTGGTTGACGTCAACAACTGTCAAATTTGGTTGGCGTCGACAAGTGTCATCCTAGCAGTGGAACAGAATCAGAGGACTTAGTTTATTTTCTATAAACTGTTTACAGAGATTGTATCCATATTCAAATTATTAATAAAATATCATTTGTTTACTTAATTGCTTGTCGTTGACTTTGACTTGAAATTTAGTAGCAACAGTGACGTATAATAGTCTTGATTTCATTTAACTTTGCTAGTTTCAGCGCCTCTAGGGTTGCACTCTTCCAAAGTGTTTTAAGAGTCATTTTAGGAGCATGGAAATTTGTATAGCCATTTGAATCTTACATTTGAGGGTTATGGTTGTTTCATTGGACCATGGGGTAGTCAATGCTATGTGAGGTACTATAACCTTAGTGAGGATTCTCGTCACGACCTTTCAACATTCTATTTTTGTAAGAGCAGGGAGAATTATATCAGGGATTTGTTAATGATACTATATGCCAATTTTAAAGCAACGATTCGGATTAAATTTTTCCCAGTTTCAAAGCTATATCATCTCGAATACCCACTTGTCGAAGGCTATATAAAAGAACGAATGGGAAAAGAAGATTTATATATGTCCGACCTCGTCCACAACGATTATAGTTTTGCCAAATTGATATATTATTTCTTTGAATTATTTTGTATGTGCTAGCTTGATTCTTTTAACGACTTTATTTAATGAATTATTATTTTTTTCTAACAAAAAATTCTATTCATTCAAATTCATGCTATTTTTAAACTTTTAACCAAATTTCTCCCCCTTGCGACTCCTTAAAAAAATAAAAATACAAAGAGTACATTTCAACCATAGTAAATTTATTATGAAATCACTAATTTAAAATCTCAGATTAACCAAATATATCTATATCACAATTACTACTACTAATCAAAGGCAAGTAAATTTCAATCAAACGATTTTCTATTTTTCCCAATTTGCCTACATCATTTGTGCATTGCAACCAAACAACCCCACAAAAATTAACTCAATCCCGCAATTATTTATTTATTTATTTATTTATTTATTTATTTATTTATTTTTATTTTCCCCTTCTTTCTCTTTCTTCTTCTCTCTCTATTTCCTCTCCTTTCTTGGTTTTTTGCTTGATCATTTGTTAGAATACAGGTAATTTCTGTTGTGCTTTTTATTTTTTCTTATTACTCTAATTCACGATTACCTTTCTCTCACTTAATTCATAACTTTATGTATTTCTGAATTCTGAAGTTATGCTCCTATCAATTTATTGAATTTGTAATACAAGCTATTTTTGCATTTTGAATTTACGTCCTACTTAAATCAAATTACTACATTATTTTAAACATTTGATTTGTATTTTGGTCACCGGATCTTTTATTTCAAATCGGGACTTCGAAATATTAAAATAAAAAATTGATTTTTTTTTTTTTGTTGTTGATATAAAGCAAATTTCAAGGGAAATTTTATTATTATTTTTTTCTTTTAACCGTTTTTATTTCAGGTTATTAGATTTGGTAGTTATCATTAATTGGAAATGTTTCTGCGCATACCTCCACAAACAGGTTGATTAGGCTGTTAAAAAACATAGGTTTATGTTTATTAAATAATAACAGTTATTATTATTGTTGTTAGTTTGATACATCAGATTAAAGAGGGTACAAAATTTGAGCTGTTGAAATGGGTTACCTTGATTCAGTGTTACAATCATCAAACCAAGCTCATGCTGAGGAACAACCCGTCACTGGTGGTGGGCTCAGGTGATGCTTTCTTTTCGGCGTATTAATTTATGATTTATTGTTTTTGATGAAATCAGTAAACAGCATTTTAGATCTAGCTTGCTGTTATTTATATATTATTTTCCCATTTCAATTTGTGATATGGTATCGGCTTTGATTGCTTGCGGTTGGGTTCGGTTGTTTTGGTTGGTGAGATTGCTGGTGAGATGGGAGTGTTAAGAAAGATGGTAAATGATGGTGAGGGTTCATTTTTCGGGTAACTATAAACACATGTTATTATAGAACATCTTGCTGATGTTCAAGTAATCATGTGAAATGTTGTAATTGTTCATAGTCAATTGAAAGGTTTGATTGTTAGTGTTGGTAGGATAGGTAAAGTCCAGTCCTTCAAGAGATCTTGATTGAAAATATTAATGGTTGTACGGGCAAGCTTGCATTGGGGCAGCACATTTTCCCTTTGTTTGGATAGATGGAAGAAAAGAGAGAAGGGGGACAAATTTCCTCATCTGTACTAGGGTTGGGGGAAGGAAGGGGAGGAAGAAAGAGAGATTTTTATTCCTTCCTCCTTTAAGAAACAACATCTTTCTCGATTTGGAGGGAAATTGAAGCTCTTTTATCTCCCTCTCTCCCTTTCTTTCCCATCACCTCCCTCCTATTACCCCTGCCGTTGTTTTCTCTCCTACCTTGCTATCCAAACAAAGTGTAAAGGCGTGTTTGAAGCCAAACTTAAAGAGTTGAATGGAGGTTGTGATAGAGGAGTATATATAGAGGTGGTGTTAGGAGAGGACTTATCCCCATCTTTCAGTTTAGTAGTTATCCTAGGGGGAAGGTTAGTTTTCCTATTCTTCCCTGCTGACACTACCAATTGTTTATTCTCCCTAGATTACTTCCACCTTTAGCTTAAAAAGTTGCAACACACTAGCATATTGTTTGGAAGGGAAGGGAAAGGAAAGGGGGTAAGGTCCCTTTTGGATAATTTGGTTGGGGAAGGAAGGGAAGGGAGAAGAAAGATCCATTTTCTCTCCTCCTTTAATAAACATTATCCCTTCAAAGTTGCAGAGATTTGGAAAGAAAATTGATCTCACTTTCTCCCTTCTTTTCTTTCCCCTCCCCTCCCTCTTATTTCTCTCCCCTCCCTTCTATTTCTCTCCCCTCCTTTTCCTGTCCAAATTGTTATCCAAAAGTGTAAGGGTCCGTGAGCCTTGGTGTGTGAGCTGCTCATTCTTTGTTTAGAACTTTTAAATTCAAATCTTGAGCTTATATTGTACTTAAATATCAAGTAACTATTTTATCAATTCATATGGCATAAATGACCTTATGAAGCATAATTCTTACTAGAATAGCACTAATACACATCATGATGAGAATATATGATAGAAGGATTTACAAAAGCATAACTCTTTAAACATTTTTGTTTCAATCCAATCCTGGCATGCCCTAGATAATATGAGTGATTTTGTGCATAAACATAATATAGGGAAAGTGACTGAGCATAACAATTTGAGTATGCGACTGAAACATGGCATTACTAATTCTTCCGAGTCTTGCCATGAAGTTTGATTGAATTCAATTCATACTACATTGTTTTACTAGAGTAAGAAGAACATAGAATTAGCGAAGGCCACAATTAGCTGTCTTTATTGCATGTACGTGGCAGAAAATTTGAGATTCATATCCTTTTGACTCTAAACGTGAATTTCTACCCTCATCATTTATTCGTATGTTTACCCTAAATTTTTATAATGTTCTTTGCTCGAGTATTTCAAGCCATGAAAGCTTAACTTGAGCTACCAAATGTTAGTCTTCCCTTGGTCTCGGGAACCACCATCTTGCTGAAACCACCAATTTTGCTGTCTTGTTCCTATTATTAAGTGGTTTTGAATCAGGTGCTTGTATGATAGTGTTTCAAGTCTTCTAAAAATCTACGCCTAGCTTTTCTTTGATATTGTAAGAATAACTAGACCTTTCCACTTGAGATCCCCTGAATTTGAAGAGAACTAAACTCATTATGTCATTATAGATAATTTTTTCATCAATTTGATGTGCTGTAGCTTTTCTCCTCTTACCGGTGTGCAAAGTTTGTGGACCTTATGTAACCTTTCTAAGTATCCTGCACTATGGTTATTGTTGTATCATTGGCCGTCTAGTTTGCCTATATTGTAGGTGGGTGTGTGCATCTTGTCTAATGTCACGGGTCATTGTCAAACTTATGCTTACAGCTTACTCATGCAGGGAATGCATATCCTCACCATGCACAAAGCCTTTACAGTTTTCAGAAATTTCTCTAAATTATATGTATATATAACGAGATCATTAGCCCTTGACACTAATTGTTGAGATTAGTTTTCTCTACTCTTTGTTCCCTTAAAATCTGTGCAAAATGAGTTCGTGGCAGCAAAACTATCACAGAATGTGTAAATAAAAACTGAAAACGCTGTGAATTTTTTTTTTGATTTGCCAATTGGTTTTGGTATTTAAGGCTAAGTATGACTTTGATATGCTGATAGTGAGCTTTATGTGAACAGCCAAAATGGAAAGTTCAACTATGGGTATGCAAGTTCTGCTGGGAAAAGGTCATCAATGGAGGACTTTTACGAGACTAGAATTGATGGCGTTGATGGAGAGATAGTTGGCCTGTTTGGTGTTTTTGATGGTATTTCCCTTTTCCTTTGGCTTATGCTTTTTAGTGTCTGTTGGTTTTTATCATCAATTTATTTTTGTGTATATTTAATTGATGCCATTCTATTCTTCTGATTTAGGGTTAATGATCTTATTAACATTGTATTTCATGATAGTGTTGAATAATTTTAATATACATGTAAAGCTGATTTGCTTTGAAAGTGTGAAGTATGCTCAATAAAGTGTACTTATTATTTTTTAGCAAAACCTTCTTTCAATATGAACCTATATTATCTTAAACCTAATGGTCTCATGCATTTAAAAGCTAGCTGTGCTTTCTTGTGGCCTTTTTTGTGAATAATGTATTCCTAAGTGGTCTTATTATTGGTTGCTGACTTCTCTTTGGAGGGTTAGTGGGTTACTAGTACAGACTCAGTAGCCTCCATTGGGGCATATGAGACTATGGGTAGTTAAGACATATATATCACTGTGAATGGACTATTTGGGACAGATTTTCATACAAATAATTCTATTAAGTAATATAATTATCTGAAGTTCAATAGATTTTTATGTTAACAATGACTTCTATATGGTACATCTACAAAAATATTACGACGTGAATGCATAGAAGCAATGTGTTTGTCTTCGTGTAGCCTCTATATGGTGCATCTACAGAAGAATTATAGCCTGAAAGTCTGTAATTTTGACATTGGATACTGACCTTACAACAAATTAGTCATCTTTGGATCATTTTCAAAGTAGGTTTGGTTTACCATGGAAGAGGAATGTATTTTGCTGGACATTATGGCTCCTTTGTAGATCTCTTCTTAAAACACGTGTTTTCATTCCTTACCGTTCACCATGTTTAATTATGAGCTTAGGATTTAAAAGGTTGTTGTCACTGTTCGTTGGTAATGCTAATTGATAAAATTGAGGTAATTTAAGATTTCCCACAACTTTCAGTCACCAATGTGTTAAAGTTACCATCATAAACTTTCTGTTTCCAGGACACGGCGGTGCTCGAGCTGCTGAATATGTGAAACACCATCTTTTTAGCAATTTGATTAAGCACCCAAAGTTTATTGCTGATACGAAATCAGCTATAGGTTTGTGATCTTTTGAATGCACCTTGGTTTGTTAGTGTTCTATAAGATTCTTGATTTACTTCATGGACTTTTTCCTATCTTATCCTATTTATTATTGCAGCTGAAACTTACAGCCATACGGATTCAGAATTCCTAAAGTCTGAGAACACTCAGAACAGAGATGCTGGATCGACTGCTTCCACTGCTATCCTTGTTGGTGATCGTTTGTTGGTTGCTAATGTGGGCGATTCTAGGGCTGTTATATGTCGAGGTGGTGAAGGCAAGTGCTGAAGTGAATCCTGCAGCCTTTTGTTTCCTTATAGATATTATGAAACTAAACTTAACTTAGTTATTGTTTAAATGCTAATGTGGGGGTTTCAACTTTCAATGCCATTTATAGCTTTACAAGCACCATGAGTAGAATTTGGAGGGTAAAGGATTAGGGAAAGAAAAAAGAACTTGGTCTTGAGGGAACACTATGCTTTATGTGAGATATTGAAAGTGAGCATTCGTGGGATGTAATAAATCCTGTCAAATGTTCCAATCTGGAATGATTTCAACGGCAAATCCTATCTTCCTCATTCTCTTCTTCTGTTCCCATCCTCATTAATTCCATCTTTTGTCCACTGCTGTTCTCTAAAACACTATTCAACTGTCAAGATATTTTTTGGGTACAATTTACAGTTCTATATGAAGTCTTTGATTAGCAATGACTGCGAATGGTTATGAAAGGATGGAACGATTGGTTTTTTAATGGCAATAAAGATGGTTCTTTTTCTCTGCTTGCCTTTCCGTCTGAAATTTGTTTTTAACATATTGTCCACAATAGCCTTTTCTCTGCGGGTCGTGTGTCAGTAGCGGGTCTTTGATGGATGGTACAAAAAATATGGAAGATAATTTGAAAAACAAGTGAGCCATTAGTGAGAAAATATGCATACGAATCTATACATGATTACATGTAATTATTTTTGTCAAAACTTCATTTTTTGAAGTATTATTGGGGTATTACTAAAGCCCTATAATGGCTCGAATGGCCCTTTCTAATAATTGGGTCAATTTGGGAGTTAATGTTGTTCCATAATTAACAAATCTATTAAAATTTGAAGGCAACTTTGTAGGTAATAATGTGAATCTTTAAAAAAATTAATAATGAAGAAAATTACAGTTCAATGGCTCAATCAAAATGTTTTTGCTAATTGTTTACTTTTACACCTATCTTGGTCATTCTTTTGTCATAACACTGATAGGAGTTTATGAATAGCTGAAAACCATTCTCACAGGCTGTGTGGTCACTCATCTTATCTAAATTCTCCTGCTAAATCTTTGCAGCAATTGCTGTTTCCCGAGATCACAAGCCAGACCAAAGTGATGAACGACAAAGGATTGAGGACGCAGGCGGTTTTGTTATGTGGGCCGGTAATGATTTTTAATTTCCATCGGTCCCCCTTTTGTTGTTAGTTTCTCCCAGACACTTCTATTGTTTAGTCTTGGATGGCTGGCTTTTTATAAACAGGAACTTGGAGAGTTGGAGGTGTTCTTGCTGTTTCTCGCGCGTTTGGTGATAAGCTCTTAAAGCAATATGTGGTCGCTGACCCTGAGATTAAGGTCGGCTAAAATATTCATGCTAGCTGTTTATTTCCATGATAGAGTTTTTAGTTTAATATATTATGATATTATTGTTGATCTGTGTGTACATGTAACAAGTCACAATGTCTCATTCAATGGTGGGACTAGGATATTGATGCCCCTATGCTAGCTTAAAAAATGGGCTGTAGTATCATAATTGGGGGAAAACATCATTCAAGAATCAACAGATGAATAACCGCTTTACACAAGAAATTTGTTTAGGCTAAAAAATAGGTATGACAAAAAAAAGTTAACACGCTGAGTTAAAACTTGAGCTTGACTAGGTAGAGGGCTAATATATATTTAAGAAAAAAACTTCCCGTCAAAAAAAACAAAAAAAAAAAAAAAACAAAGAACTTGCAATAATGGTAAAAGGACACTATACCAAGGATTGGGGATGAAGAAAAGATCAATCTTGGTTGGAAGATTTATGGAGAAATTTTTTGGAAAATGTTGGGCGTTTGTAATGAGAGAAAGGGATAGGGATAACGATAGAAAACCGCTGAGTGGGACAAGGATATATAAATCTCTTTCCCATGTTTGGCATGCAGTGGGAATGAAATTGGAAGAAGTGATAAAATTATCATATTGCCCTTGTTGGTTTCTTTTTATTTTGTGATTATTTTTATTTTTAAATCTCTTTTACCTTTCGATTCCTGGTATAATTTTAGTGAGATAAGAGGTTGATGTATCCCTATCCCCCTTTTTTCCCCATCTCTTCACAGTTTTAAATTTTTTTTATCCCTCCCTACTTATACCCTCAAACAAACGTCAAGGTTCAATGAGTGAGAATTGGAAAACACTGAATTGCAAAATAGAAAAAGTAAATGATGGTAATAGCCATTAGAAGTGTTTATAACAAGCATAAGCCCAAGCCCTCACACTTCTCACATTCACCATCTAGTAATCTCCACAGTAGCACTTAAAAAAAAATTCTTTTAAACTGTTAGCTATGACGCATTGCATGACATTATTTTGGAAAACTACGGTTAATAGAGTTTGAATTCATGACTTGGATGATTGATGATCCATCAATATTTGTTGCAAGTAAATGTTTGAACAAATAAGACAAATTTTAATTTCAAACTTCAAAGCCCTGTTTTTAGGGCTTAATGCCCACCCCAAACAACCCCACTATTGACCCCATAATCCAAGTTGTCATCAATTAAGTGATAATTTGTTTATACGAAAAGATCTGTAATTAAAAGTTGATTTGTTTCTAGTCACCTAGTTATTCAATCTGAGTAACAACATCATGGGTCATCCAATCATAACATGGTGTACTATTGTGAACAATTTTCGTCTGAATATTCTGAATAGTTCATATGATTATTGTCTCTGGATGGACTTTTAGAGTTCAGATTGTAGTTGCCTAGATTATCACTTTAGAAGTTTAGATGACATAGTATAGGGAAGAATGGCCTCTTCTTCATTGTCATTTGCTTTCCTTTCCAACTTCTTTAACATTCTTCTTAGAATTAGCATAGCATGCATATATTTGGTTAGTATTTTTCTGCTATGCTACTTGACTAGATGTTGTCATACTCTTTCCTTATATCATCTAGTTTCCTTGTCATATCTAAACTTTATATATATATTTTTTTTGTGAATAAAAGGGACTTGCTTACTTTTACATGGAAACACATTCTTGCCCAACTTTTCCTAAATGAATAGTTCTATGTTGTTTTAGCTTCATCGGTTAAAAGAGCTACTGCTTGATGTGTTGCTAGTGCATGCTTATTGCTAGTGCTAAACTTACAGGATTTTGTTTGTTCATGTATTACTCTAGGTTCGAAATTGTCTGTAATTATTTTGGTGTGTCATTAATGTTTCTGCTCTAATTTATCTATGTTTTTTTAGGAGGAGAAAGTTGACGGCTCCCTTGAGTTCCTTATTCTTGCTAGTGATGGGTTGTGGGATGTCGTTACCAATGAGGTTTGCCATGTCTATGTTCCTTGCCTATTATTTTAGTCCAACAGTTACTGCCATTATTTTAGGGTTCTTCTATAATTTTGTGCTGATAAAATCTGCATAGCATATGCCAAATTGTCATGCCTATGTTTTGCAATTTAGCTTGTTCTAGTGTCATTGTCACTTGTATGCATTGTATATGTTTATGGAGTTCCTTATTCTTGCTGGTGGTGGGTTGTCGGATGTCGTTACCAATGAGGTTTGCCATGTCTATATTCCTTTCCCATTATTTTAGTCCAACAGTTACTGCCATTATTTTAGGGGTTTTCTATAATTTTGTGCTGATAAAATCTACATAGCATTTGTCAAATTGCCATGCCTATGTTTTGCAATTTAGCTTCAGATGTTCCAGTGTCATTGTCACTTGTATGCGTTGTATACGTTTATGGAGTTTCCCAAATTTATCATGAGCCTATTGACTATAGTAAGTTTTCTTTGATTACCATTAACATAAATTTTAGTTTAACAGAAGGTCATGTTAGTTGGTTTTGTTAATAGACCATCTTTTGCACAAAAAGAATTAGCTATTAGTTTTAAATTTCATTTAATTAAAAATTCCTTCGTAACTAAAGCCTAATTGCTTCCATTTTCGTATGCCCTAGTTAAGTTTGCTTTATGTTTCAGACTTTCAGGTTAACTTATTGGCCTTGCCTTAACCTGAATGTTCATCAAATTTACAGGAGGCAGTTTATATGGTGAAACCCATTGAAGATTCAGAGGAAGCAGCGAAGAAACTCATGCAAGAAGCTTATCAGCGAGGTAGTGCGGATAACATCACATGTGTAGTTGTCCGGTTCCTAGATAATCCAAGTGATTCATCGACTAAAGTCTCAAGCAACCAGGCTGGTTCCTCAAATAAACTTGGTGGTCCCAGTGATTCTTCTAATCGGCTCTCTGGCAACCAAAGTGATCCCTCTAAGGGTGGTAAAACTTCTGGCTAACTTCAGATGTCTGTCTAGCTTTGCAGTCTGTAAAATAGGCGCGAATGAAGTTCCAATCTGTTTATAGATTGATCGAAAAGCCAGTGGACTCAGCATAAATATCTATTAATGTAATTGTAATTTAGATGTTGTGGACCACTGCTCATGATATAATTTAACTATTTTAGATACGAATATATGACCTGTATTAGGGCTGGAATATGTTATCTACTGTCCCAAATGATAATCTAGATGTTTTGTTTTGATCATTTCAATTTGTATGCAATGTTGCAGCACTTTCTTCTACCCTCTGCATCCATATTGTCAACTTGAATAAACTTAAGGTCATATAGAGCAATAGGGTATTTGGCCTGAGCTTGCTGCCTATGAAGCACGGGTCATCATTTTGGTGTGGGTTCCATTATTGGAGGCGGTTGGTAGACATGGACGGTGTAGGTATGGCAAAATATAAATACGGACCCCAGGACGTTCAAGGGGGAGTAGGGACGGGAACAACAGTGCAGTATGGCTACAAGGTTCAGCGGGGAGAAGGTAGAATAGCAAAACTATAGAGCTTCAAAAGGTTCAGCGGGGAGAAGGGAGAATAGCAAAACTATAGAGCTTCAAACAGTAATGATCTCCCTGGCTCATAATTTTTGGAATTTAGTTACTTATTTCGCTTTTTTTTTTTTTTTTTTCATATTCTCGTAATTTTATTTCTACGGTGTAAGATTTCGCTTTTTTTTCTTTTTTTTTTGTAAGAAAAAAATAATATTTCATTAATTGAAAGTCTTACTGCATCCACAATAAACGAAATAGAAAAGTAAAATACTATTTAGATTGATGTTCAAGTAGAATTATTTAAAATAACTATGGTGATGAGAAATTAGGACCAACGATGAAGTATAGTCCTTAAGAAATTGCACTTAGAAGGGTCATAAAGATCAAATTTGTGAGATAAAAATAACACTTCGAGTAGTGAAACACTTTTCCAAAAAGTAATATTCTTAACTATAATTGAGCAACGGGTTTCACGAAGTTTGTTTTCAAGATATAACGAAGTACACAATAATGGTAGTGCTCAATACTAACAATATTCAATGGAAATAGGTGTATTGTATGCATTTGTGAAGATAATGTAAACACTTGAGAATCTCTTAAGAATGTTTGTAGAAAAACAATGAATATATGACTACCTTATATCTTTCTACGTCCAAACATATGCATATAACATAATTGTAAAAGAAACAAACCAACACAATGCTCGGAACAAAACAGACAAAACCACAAAAAATGGCCTTATTCTATTTTCCTTTACTTCATGTTTGGTAATGCTAAAACACCTTAACCATATAACACTAGTCAAATAACAAATGGATATATTTATCCAATACTCTAAATATTCCAACATTCCTCCACTATTTAGGTTATTATTATGAAATTTGCAAAATTGTCATCATCATCACAAACCAATCTCATGCATAAATGAAAATATACAAAGATTTAAACAATCTCTTAGTGTAATAAACATTCCAAGAATTCATATGCAAATGGTGTCATACAATAATTGAACCAATTGCAACACATAATGAAAACTTTAAACTATTACATACATAAGAAACATTTTTGGAGTCCATTATATGACTTGGACACTACCATGAGTCTGTATCTATTCATAAGTACATCAAATCAAAGCTATGTCTTATTAGCTTCTTGAAGTTGCCTAACTTTGTACTTTAATAGCTCCATAACAACAACAATAGCAACAACAATAATCGCAACAATAAAATCAACAACAACAACAACAACAATAACAATTACAATAAAAACAACTATAATAACAAAAATAGTAATAATAACAATAAAAATAATGAAAATAATAAGAACAATAACAATAATCAAAATAACGATAAAAATAATAAATAATAATAACAATAACTATAATAACAATTGTAACAGCAACAACAATAATGATGATGATTGTAACACCTTGGAATTTCCTAACTTTCTTATCAAGATTTTCCGGAAAATATTATAATATAAATAAAGAATAATAATTATTAAAAACTTCTAATTGACTAGGAAAAACCAAAGTACTTGCTACCGTGATAACGGCTTAAGCTTTTATCAAAGTACTACAGCGGAAGTCTTTAAAAACCAAAACCAAATTAAAACTCCAAATGGAACTTAAAAATAAACTCAAAACAGACCAAGTCAAAAACCAATAGAAAGCCAAAATAAATCTTTATTACACTTTGGAACCATCTTAATGGCCCTTCAAAACCCAATAATATTTAAACTTCAGAACAAAAGTCAACATCAAATAATAAATAACTAACAAGTCCATAAAGCAATAAACTCATAAAACTACGATGTAAGCACTCTCACTCCAGCCCAGCATGATTGACTTATGCCCACTTATAACTGTAGCTTTCTCTTATTCTAGACAACTACTCGCCATCAAGTGGGTCATCGTAGGGCCAAGTCAAAGACAAAGCCATGTACACAAAACACACAATCAACAAAGCCGATTACATAAATACCAAAGACTAAGCAAAACATGAATAATAATAAAAATAAAATAAAAGTATAAGAAACATACTTCTTACAATTGACAACTCTTTAACTGTGCATAGACTCAAATCAAAGTAAAATTATTTATTATGTTTAAACTTTGTATTTCGCATCGAGCGGGTTTCCTTTCCTTTAAAATTTCCCTATTGGGCACCTATGTCACACAACGCACTAAAAATATAATAGAGTACAACATCTTGTACCCCATTTAGAAGCCATAGATCTCTATTCCATACGACTCCCCCATTTTTCATACTCAAGATATATATATTCCAAGAGTTTTGGTGTGAATCCTCATTCACTTTACGTGATTAACATGTTTAACAATGTTGACTTACTCATAACAACACATAAAAGCATGCATGACACCAAACAAAACCATATTAATTATCTTGAATTTAAGGTGATTTTAAAAATAATCTTGTATGTCCTTTAATCAAACAAGACTTCCTTTACCATCCATTAACTGTGAGTGGCAACATGTATATAAATATTTGCTCATTAACTTCTAATAATCAAGTGAATAAAAATTCGCAAACTACCTTTCTTGTTGATTAAGTAACTAATCAACTTAACTCACTTCTTTCCTTCTTTATTAAACAGTGGCCAACTTTAGAAATAATTAAGCATTCCAATTACTCATGATAAATTAATTACGCTAGGGTGGAATGTTAAAATCATATGAAAATCATACTTTCATACTAGCATACTTCTCATGCAAGTCAACTAAGTGACAATTCATAGACACATTCATAACATGTAAAGTCATCAACCAAGCATAAAAACTACTTTTACTTCGCCTTTAGTACATAGGTACCTTGTAAAGTAGTGGTGATCCGCCACAATTCCTAAAAGTCAACTAGCTCGAGTTCTCCTACATAGAGAAAATCGAAACTAAATTAAAACCTTGTTGACTAACTTCTAAAACAACTCTAAACTATCTTTTTATGTTGGAAACTTGTCCAAAACGTTCCCTATATGGTCTATATTCAATTCCATACTTTTTTTATAATTTTTCTTTCATCAAACACTTGATTTTCGGTAATTTTCCAAAAATGACAGATTTATAAAATTTCTTAAAAACACTTTAAAACCCTTCTAAATATCATATTTTGATCATAAAACATTGTATTCATGTCCTAAGATCATCATACAATATTTAGATGCATTAAAATGATTATGACTATTTATTTCATGTGCTACTATTTTTATTGTGCATGAACACGTGTTAATAAAAATTCACAGCTTTATTTATTTATTTATTCATTCAAAACTCATTAATAACTCATCTAAATATCATAAATCAAGCATAAAACTCTTTTACAATCTATTATCATCATCATACAACTAATCTATGCTTTAAAATAATTTTTCATAAAGTAAAACATGTTCATAATATATTTACTCTTAGTTTCCATGATTATAAAAATTGGACAGCAATCTTAAACAACTTAAAAACCTTTAAAAATCAATCTAAACTTCATTAAATCATCAAAAATTCATACTACAACAATTCATGATCATAATATAGAGGTTTAAATCATTAAAAACCATAAAACTACAAATTTCATGATTTCATAAACCCTAACTTAAAATTTCATGAAATACTTTATAAATTCATACTTTAAACATAATCATAACTTTATAAAACATGATTAGAATCATAAAGACATGATCAAACATAATTATAAACATGAATTTTGCAAGATTGAATTAAAAAGAAAAGAGGAAGATTTTTTTAATAGAAGTAGTCGAAAATACCAAAGGGGAGGAGAGGGTTGCTGGCGGTGGTGCAGCCGGCAGCAGGGGGTGGCGCGGGGCGGAGGTCTGGCGAGTGAGAGGCGGACGAAGTGGAGGAAGCGATGGACGAAGGCTCTGTTCTCTTTGTCTTATTTTTACTTATTTTCAGCAAAAATAAGTTCAGTTCAGCAAAAATAAGTTAAGATCAGCAAAAATAAGTTCAGTTCAGTAAAAATAAGTTTAGTTCAGCAAAAATCAGCTTCAATCCTTAATAAATTGTTAATGATTTAAGCAAAAATTAGTAGTTCAGTTCAGCAAAAATAAGTTCTAATAAGTAAAAATAAGTTCAAAAAAATAAGTAAAAATAAGTCTAGTTTAGCAAAAATAATTTTATTTTATTTTTTTTTCGAAAAATTCGAAATCCCCTTTTCTCTCTCTCTCTCTCTCTCTTTTTTTTTTTGAAATCCTAATTCATTGTATTGCAAATTAAATCTGAAATTTTTTGTTTTAAGGGGTATTTATAGGCCCCAAAGTAGGATCTAGTGCAATTACATAAATACCCTTATTGTTTGAAATTACTTTTGTTCCCTTATTTTAAACAATTTAGGTAACTCTAAAAATTGTTTTTTTAGAAACTTTTCAAAATATTTAATAAAACTTAAAATAACATGAAATATGTTATGAGAATAGGGTTTTCATTAGAGAGTATTTGTGAGAGAGTAGAATAAATCTGTTCTCTTATTCAATAATAGGGGATATATACAAGCAATAAGGGTTTCCTATAAACTAACCCTACTTACTGGAATATTCTAGATACATAAGGAATATAATGAGCATCCACAATATACCAATATTTTATAACACTCCCCCTTGGATGTCCATTATTGAACAAATACACTATTTTATAATGCGCATGTGCAATGCTGCCTCTTTAAAACCATTACCAAGAAAACCCAGTGGGAAAAACCATGGCTAAGGGAAAAAGAGTACAGCGTGCATTAACTCCCCCTCATGATGTCATCCGTTGAGATCTTTGAGATGACATAACCCGATTAAATGAAAGAATTTCTGGAATGTAGTAGTCGGAAGTGCCTTGGTAAATAAATCTGCCAAATTTTCGCTTGAACGAATCTGTCGGACACTAATCTCACTATCCTTCTTAAGGTCATGGGTAATGAAAAACTTTAACGAAATATGGTTCGTCCTGTCACCTTTAATGTACCCTTCCTTAAGTTGTGCAATACAGGCTGCATTGTCTTCATATAATGTAGTCGGATCTTGTTTTCCACATAATAGACCACAATCTTCTTGTATGTGCTGAATTAGAGACCTTAGCCATACACATTCTCGAATAACCTCATGAATTGCTAAAATTTCTGCATGATTAGAAGAAGTAGCAGCAATGGTTTGTTTCATGGAACGCCAAACGATTGCGGTACCACCATATGTAAATACATATCCAGTTTGTGATCGAGCAACATGAGGATTTGATAAATACCCTGCATCTGCAAAACCAACTAATTCTTCTTTGGAGGTGTAAGAAAAGAACAAACCTTTATCTTTCGTAGAAATATATGCTTAACCCCATTCCAATGCCTTCGGGTAGGACATGAGCTAAACCTTGCTAATAGATTAATAGAGAATGATATGTCGGGTCTTGTGTGACTAGAAAGATACATCAATGCTCCTATTGCACTTAAATATGGTACTTCAGGACCAAGAATCTCTTCATCATCTTCCCGAGGGCGAAATGGATCTTTATCAACATTTAGTGATCTTATAACCATAGGGCTAGTTAACGGATGTGCTTTATCCATATAGAATCTTCTAAGCACCTTGTCTGTGTATGTAGTTTGATGCACAAGGATTCCTTTTTTTTAGGTGCTCAATTTTTAGCCTTAAATAAAATTTTGTCTTACATCTTTCATTTTAAACTCCTTTTTCAAGTATTCCACTGTTATTGAAATATCTTCTGGAGTTCCAATGATATTCAAATCATCAATATAGACAGCAATAATCACAAAACCTGACCCAAATTTCTTTATGAAAATACAAGGGGTGATAGGATCATTTTTATAATTTTATTTCAACAAATATTCACTAAGGCAATTGTACCACATACGCTCTGATTGTTTCAATCCATAAAGGGATCTATTTAACTCAATACAATGTTGTTCTCGAGAACACGAACCAGTTGCTTCAGGAAACTTGAAACCTTCTGGGAGTTTCATGTATATATCATTATCAAGTGGTCCATATAAGTAAGATGTTACAACATCCGTTAGTCGTAAATTAAGTCCATGTCTTACTGCCAGACTAATTAAGAATCTGAAAGTAGTTGCATCCACCACAGGAGAATATGTCTCCTCAAAATCAATACCAGGTCTTTGTGAGAATCCTTGTGCAACTAAACGTGCTTTGTGTCTCACAATTTCACCTTTTTCATTTCTTTTCTACACAAAGACCCATTTATATCCCACTGGTTCTACACCTTCAGGTATACGAACTACTGGCCCAAATACTTCTCTCTTTGCAAGTGATTTCAATTCTGCATCAATTGCTTCTTTCCATTTTGGCCAATCATCTCTTTTTCTACATTCTTCGGTGGACTTAGGCTCATGATCCTCTTTTTCATTCATAACATCAAGTGCTACATTATATGCAAAAATATCATCAACGTCGATTTCATTTCGGTTCCAAGTTATTCTAGACATGACATAATATGTTGAGATCTCTTCATTTTCAGGTACCTGAGGTTCTTCTAGAACACTATCATTTGTCATGTCTATGGTCTATTTTGGAGATCCTTCATTTATTGCTTCCTCAATCTGGCCATTACTTATCATTGCTCCTTTTCTTTTCTGAGGATTCTTATCTTTGGAACCTACTAGTCTACCACGCTTCAAGCGTGCCTTAGACTCATGAGATTGTCCTTTAGGGATATCAATCTTGATAGGAGCATTTACAGCTGGTATATGTGACTTAGTTACTCTATTTAGGTCAGTAAATGCGTCTGGAAATTGAGTTGCTAAGCTTTGTAAATTAATTATCTTTTGAACTTCCAATTCACATTGTTTAGTACGAGGATTAAGGTGATTTAATAATGATTCATTCCAACTAATTTCTTTTTCCAGCTGCCTGTTCTCTCCCCCTAATGCTGGGAAAACTGACTCGTTAAAGTGAAAATCTGCAAAACAAGCAGTAAATAAATCCCCTGTTGATGGCTCTAGGTATCTAATTATTGATGGGGATTCAAACCCGACATATATGTACAACCTCCTTTGCGGACCCATCTTAGAGAGTTGTGGTGCAGTAATTGGAACATATACAACACATCCAAAAATTCTTAGATGGGAAATATCTGGTTACTGACGACAAACCAATTGTGGTGGGGAGAACTTATGTTTAGTGCTGCAGCATGTAAAATAGCATGTCCCCAAGTAGAAATCGGGAGATCTGACTTCATAAGTAATGGTCTAGCAATCAATTGAAGTCGTTTAATTAGTGATTCTGCAACACCATTTTGTGCATGAACATGTGCTACATGATGTTCAATATTAATTCCAATAGCCATACAGTAATCATTGAAAGCTTGTGAAGTAAATTCACCAGCATTATCCAGACGTATGTTCTTAATAGGAAAATCTGGAAATTGTGCTCGTAATCTTATTAATTGAGCAAGTAACCTTGCAAATGCCAGGTTGCGGGTTGATAGTAAGGACACATGTGACCATCTAGTCGATGCATCGATTAAAACCATAAAATATCTAAATGGTCCACATGGTGGATGTATTGGTCCACATATGTCTCCTTGTATACGTTCAAGGAAAGAAATAGATTCATAATTTATTTTCGCTGGTGATAGCCTAATTATTAACTTACCTTGGGAGCAAGCAGCACAAGAATAATCATTTTGAAGAATCTTTAGGCTCTTCAAAGAATGTCCATGTGAATTTTCAATTATTTTTTCGCATCATTGATGAACCAGGATGGCCTAACCGGTCATGCCAAACTTTGAAGCTATCTGTAAACTTCTGGTTTACAATAGAATATGTCTCAATAACATTAATCTTTGTGTAGTACAAACCAGTGGAGAGTGCAGATAATCTCTCCAAAACATGCTTAGTGCCTTGGGTTGTACTCGTAATTTTTGAAGGAATTCATTATTTCCTTCACTTATTGTCTCAATATGGTATCCGTTTTGACGGATATCTTTAAAACTCAATAAATATCTTTGAGACTTAGGGTATTTATGCAAAATCAGTTCACAAAAATTGTATCAAAACTGGTTTTGCTATAAATCCTTTGGTTTATAAACTGGTTTTAGGGTATATATATATGGGAAACCAGTTCAATAAATCCTTCACTTTGGTTTTGTTATTTTATGCATGAACTTGATAGTACAGTAGTTTGTTTTTGTGTTTTAAGACTTTGTTACTTTATTCTAATTTTAGATATTTGAATGTTTGAATATTTTAGGATATGTTATTTACTTTCTATTATTAGATTTGAAGAACATGAATAATGCTCTCCAAGCTCAAATAACAATAAATGGTGAAGAAATATGACTATCAGATAGTGCAACTACTCATACGATACTAAAAAGTAAGAGATATTTTTCTCAATTGATGATGAATAATATAAGTGTGAATACTATATCCGGTAGTACAAACATTACTGAAGGCTCCGGAAGAGCAACTATATTGATGCCTATGGGACAAAATTCGAAATTATTGTATCCGTTTTGCAAAACCAGTTCACAAAAATTGTATCTAAAAATTAAAAAGTTGTTAAGTGATCAATTTATATACAAGAACAATCAAACAAAAAGGGTAAAAAAAAAAATTCAAACTTTTTGCAAGAAAGATATTAAACAATCCTTTAATTAGAGGGGATTCTCGTAATAATTAGAATCAAGACAAAATTACAAAACAAAGAATCAATTTGTAATCAAGCAATAAATAATAAATAATCAAAATTTAAAACAATCAACAAAATTCAAAAGCATATAAAGTGATCTAAAGATTACCCTTGATACAGAAGATACAATGAATAATAAAGTTTTGATTTTTGATTTTTAATTAAAAAAACATTCAACTAATGCTCCGAAAATACCATAAAAAGTCTTCAAGGTTCAGGCTTTCGGCCATTATAAGATATAAGTAGTCTTTCACAAATTCAACAACTATAATCAATCCACCAAAAGAAGTTAAGAGTCCTACATTGACTAAACTGACAAATTAAATTGATTAATTGTAATGCAAAATTAAACCCTGGATAGTAAAGTTGATAATCGTGATTACAAACAGCTTACCTTAGAATCTGGGAAACAACTATCAGAAGTAACTTCAATGAGGAACCTGAAAGTGCATTTCACCACAGTATTGAATTGCTGATGTATACTAAAAGCACGGATATATTTATATAAGATTTGGTAAATTTAACCTAATAGCTCCGATTAGGTACTCGTGCTGATAACGTGTTATGAAAATAGGGTTTTCAGTAAAGAGTATTTGTGAGAGAGTAGAATAGGTAATAATAAGAACTGTTTTCACCGTGAAAACCACAAAAAAAAGGACAATAGCGGTATAAAGGGTACACGTACTTCATTGATGACATTTTCATAAATAATAAAAAAATTGTTGTAAATGTATCTATACCAATTTAATCTTAATACGTACCGCTTTAAATCTTATATGTACCCCTTTTTTGTGGTTTTCACGGTTTTCATAAAGCTTAAGGTTTTTAGTGGATCCTTGCTCTATATATATATAGAAAGAGGATCGTGTGAAAACTGTTTTCACCGTGAAAACCACAAAAAAAAGGTACAATAGAGGTATAAAGGATACACGTACTTCATTGATTACATCTTCATAAATAATAAAAAAATGGTTGTAAATGTATCTATACCAATTTAATCTTAATACGTACCGCTTTAAATCTTATATGTACCCCTTTTTTGTGGTTTTCACGGTTTTCATAAAGCTTAAGGTTTTTAGTGGATCCTTGCTCTATATATATATAGAAAGAGGATCGTGTGAAAACTGTTTTCACCGTGAAAACCACAAAAAAAAGGTACAATAGAGGTATAAAGGATACACGTACTTCATTGATTACATCTTCATAAATAATAAAAAAATGGTTGTAAATGTATCTATACCAATTTAATCTTAATACGTACCGCTTTAAATCTTATATGTACCCCTTTTTTGTGGTTTTCACGGTTGTCAGCAAACTTAATGTTTTTAATGGATCCTTGCTCTATATATATATACAAGCAATAAGGTTTTCCTATAAACTAACCCTACTTACTGGAATATTCTAGATACATAAGGAATATAATGGGCATCCACAATATATCAATATCTTATAACAAAATATGATTTATAAACATAAAATAATTACTTTGATGGGAGAATTGTCAGAAGAAACTTTTTTAAAAAAAAAATTAGTCAAGAGAAACCTTTTAAAAAAAGTTTTACGAAAAGAAACCTTAATGTAATTTTTTTTTGCCAGAAGAAACCTATTTCACTTTTATTGGTGTTGGCTCCCATATATTTCCTATTTGCACTCCTTAGTTATGTTTGCACTCTTCAATTTTGTTTTAAATCCCTAACTAATTCTTCCAATTACTCTCTCATACTCTCCTCTCATTCACTGCATGAACAATCTATGCGGTGATATCCAACTTGCTTGAAGAAGAAACCAAGCTCAAGTTTCTCTCTCAAACTTTCCATAGAATCCTAGGGAATGTCATATGTGGAATTAAAGGGCGAAGCAGGAGATTGCCATAGAATGGAAGCTAGAGAAGTGTCTGGGTATCAATGTCCCCCAGTTTCTTCAAGTGGTACACAAACTCCAAATCCAAGAAAGCTGCTCAAATCCGTTTTGAGGAAAGAAAGATGATAGATTAGGTGCAATATTAGTGACTTTGCTTCAATTCTCTTGATTCATGTATTAATTTCAATTTTTCCGAAAATTTTCTCGTTTTTCCTTTCATTTTTTTCTTCTCTAAAATGGCACCACAAAGAACCTCTTCAAACCTTACGCATAAGGCTTCTTCATCAACATCAAAGCGTCGCAATTGGAGAATTATCCTGGCCTGATTCATGAAAAAGTTCTCTAATGTGCAGTTTGATTTTACTTGTAATTGGTTCAATTTTTTGTTGATGTTGAATATGATGAGTTTATTTGGTTGATGCTATTTTGCAAATTGTTGTTTGATTGTTACTTCATATGCTTGTTGGTGGCTAAATCTCAATCAAACTGACAAATCAAAAATAATAAATAAAGGGTAGCTTGAAGCTATATCAATGGAGGGGAAAGGAAGAAACAAGATTGAAACATAAAATAGGAGAAGAAAAACCTCGTTCAGAATTTAAGAATGCCAAAAGGAAGGAGGGAAAACAAAGGAGAAAAGGAGTGCAAATAAGAGATATAAGAGAGTCAACACCGGAAATTAGTGGTTAACACCAGAAAAGGGAGAGTAGGTTTCTTTTGACAAAAAAATTATGCATTAAGGTTTATCTCGGCAAATTTTTTTTTAAAAGGTTTTACATGGCAAAAAATAATTTTTAAAATGTTTCTCTTGATAATTTTTCCTACTTTGATTAGAATTTATTTACATTTCCTTTCTTTAATTTTTTATTGAACTTCATTTCTCAAGAAAAATACTAAAAACATACGTATAACATATGAAATCAACTCCTTAAAGTACGTGAAAATATGGGGTATTACAGTCTACTCTCCTAAAAAGAAGTTTCATCCCGAAACTTTATGTAAATTACTGTATGGAACTTGAATAGAGACTACGTTTACTTTAAAAACTTTTCATTTTTACCCTACGACATTTAACTAAACTTTTCCTTCACAACTTTCATTAAATTGACATAAAACTTAATTTTATTAAAAGACGTAAAACTTGCAAAATTAAGGGTAAAATGTGCGAAATTATATCGCACTCTACCCCCCTTAAGAACCGAGTTACGTCCCCGTAACTCTACTAACCCGAAATAACTCTGGATACTTTTCTCTCATCATATACTTTGCCTTCCTTGTTGCTTCTTTGGTTTATTGGTTAGTCCACAACACCTTCACTATTTTAACACTTTTCTTACGAGTATCCTTGACCTTACTATCAAGGATTTTAATTGGCTTCTCTTCATAGGTTAAACTTTGGTCTAACTCTATTGTTTCAGGTCATAACACATGTGACTCATCCAACACATACTTTCTTAGTTGAGACACATGAAAGATATTGTGAACTTTGCTCAACTCCATTGGTAATGTTAGCTTATAGGCAACCTTCCCAATTCTTTGCAACATCTCATAGGGTCCAATGTATTTTTGGCTCAATTTTCCCTTCTTTACAAACCTCATTACACATTTCATTGGTGATGCTTTAAGTAGCACCTCATCACCAACTTGAAACACAACTTCTTGACGTTTTTGGTCCGCATAAGACTTCTTGCTATCCTGTGCTGCTTGAATCTTTGCTTGTATCACTCTAACCTTATTGGTAGTTTCTTCAATCAACTGAGGTCCTAGAATCACTGTCACTTATCTCACACCAACATAAGGGACTTCTGCATTTCCTCCCATACAGGGTTTCAAAAGGTGCCATGCCAATACTCTCATGGTAGCTATAGTTGTACGAGAACTCAATCAAATCCAAATAACCATTCCAATTCCCTTGAAAATCCATTATACAAGCTCTCAGCATGTCCTCCAAAGTCTGTATGGTTCTTACTGTTTGTCCATCGGTTGTTGGATGGAAAGCCGTACTCATTTTCAACGTTATACCAAAGTTCTCCTGGATCGCTGCTAACTCGAGATCATGGGTGGGATAGTTTGCTTCGGATGGCTTCAATTGTCACGAAGCATACGCAATCACCTTTATATTTTGCATTATAACACATCCTAAACCATTTTTAGAAGCATCAATATACACATCGTAGCACGACTCCCATCTCGCAAAGTCAGCACCAGAGTCGTAGTCAAACGCTCCTTTAAGGTCTAAAATGCCTCTTCACACTTATCACTCCAAACAAACTTACTGTCGTATTTCATTAACGACGTCATCGGCTTAGTGATCCTCGAAAAGTCTTTCACAAACCTCCTATAATACCCTGCTAAACCCAAGAAACTTCGTACATCCGTCACATTCTTAGGTGTAGGCCACTCTTTTACCGCTTCAATCTTGGTTGGATCTACTTCAACTCCCTCTTTTGACACAAAATTTCCCAAAAATGCAACTTTCTCCAACCAAAATCCACATTTCGAGAACTTAGCATACGACTTATTCTCCCTTAGTGTCATCAAAATTGTCGTTAAAGGATACTTGTTCTTAATCATCACCTTATTCAACTCCCTATAGTCGATACACGGCCTCACAATTCCGTCTTTCTTCTTCACCAACAACACTGGTGCTCCCCAAAGTGAAGCACTAGGCCTAATGTATCCTTTCTCCAACAACTCTTGTAACTACTCTTTCAACTCACTCATTTCCGCAAGCTCCATCCTATATGGTGCTTTGAAAATAAGTGCTCTTCCTTGAACTAAGTCTATGGTGAAGTCAATTTCTCGCTTCGGAGGTATCCCCAGAATCTCCTCTGAAAACACGTCTAGGAAATCTTTCACTACCTCAATATTCTCAGGTTAAGAATACTCAACAAGATCTACATCCCTCACACTACAAAGGTACATTGGGAAACCTCTCTTCACATGCCTAGCAAACCTCATTACTGACATTATTTTGTTATGTTTTGGCCTTCCTGCCCTCTAATAGCTCACTTTCTTACCCTTATTAACTAACGAGATCTTCTGTGGCTCACACAAAATCTCAGCCTTATGGTCACTCAACCAATCCATCCCCTGAATCACTTCCAAGTTACCTAAATCAAACTCGATTAGGTTAGCGTTAAACTACACTCCCTAAATTTCACTTGGAACATCCAAAAATCTCCTTGAACGTTGTACTTCTTATCCTGATGGTAACACTATCGACATATCTATTGTATCTACTTTCCCAAAACAGGCGTTAAATTTTCCAAAATCTTAGTGGATACAAAAGAATATGTTGCACCAGAATCAAAGCGAGTGATTAGAGAATATGCCAGTAATAAGATCCCTACTAGCATTCGCTTCAATTTGAGCCATCACATTTAGCTTTCCAGGATTCGAGGCCTTAGTCTGACCTCCTCCATTTCCACTTCCCTCGGCTTGTTACATTGCCTTTCCTCTCATGTTTCCTTGGAAACCCTTCTGCTGAGCACTAGTTGAATTCCCTTTGAATTGAGACCCTTGTCCTTCCTTTCCCTTGTTCTTAGAGAAGCACCCATACTCATGGTTTCCAAGCTTGTCGCACAAACAACAAGCCACTAGGTTCCCAGCAAGTCCTTGCCTGGGTGCTTATTAGGACATTTCTTGAAGAAGTAAGCACGACCACCTTGATTAGCCATATGTACCCTATTCCCATTTCCGTTAGCAGGCTTCCCAACATTTCACTTATTGACCTGAAAGTTATTGTTGAAACGAGGCTTCTTAAATATATCATGACTCCCTTGTTTGTTAAAGTTTCCTCCACCATCTTTCCTTTTCTCTCTCGTCTCACCTTCTTTTAGCATCTCCTTCTTCTTCTGGTTTAAGTCATACAGATGTACAACTCTTCCATATATCTCCTCCAAGGACTCAAAGACTTTCCCGGCTAGTTGCAACTAGATGTATGTGGGTAACCCTCTCTCAAAACGATTGGCCTTCAACTTTTCTGTTGCCACAACCTCCTTAGCAAAACTAGATAACTCTACAAATTTCGAGTAATACTCAGTAGCTGACACACTCCTCATCTTAAGCTCTAGAAACCCATCAGCTTTCTGCTTCTGAAGGAACACAAGATAGAACTTCTTGAGGATGTGTTCCTGAAACATAGACCAATTGAACCTTGGCAAAGCCCTAATCACAGCTTCATTCTGTGACCACCAAAGATCAGCTTCTCCTCTCAGATAGTAAACTACATGGTTTACCTTAAACTCTTCTGGACATTCAATTACCCCAAACAGCTTGTTAACCTCTCTCAGCCATCCCTCTAAAACAACTGGATTGGGTTCTCCTTGGTAAGTAGGCGGCTTACTTTGAGCAAATTTCTTGAAAAGTTCTCCATTATTGTTTCCTCTAGCAGCTAATTGTTTAGCTACAGTAGCTAATTGCCTCACTACATCATTCAGCTTATTATTATTACGTTCAACCATCCTATTTCTCCTGTAGAGGGAAAAGACCTTTATATTAAACTCTGCCTAACTCTAAGTTAGAATAACACAAGCTTATAACATAACATAAAAGCATTTCTTCAATTCGTCTCACAAAAAAAAATATCCATTCTTTTAATGCGAATGAGTCACTTAGTTTTGATTGTTTACACAACCATTCGAGTAAAATAAAGCACATAGTAAAATGAAATTCCCTTGATTTTGCTCTACTTAGGCATCATTTCAAAAAGATTTGACTCATGTATTATTTTGTTCTCATAAGGGTTCTTATTTCTTAGTTTCCTAAAGTTCCTTATGGCTCACTTCCACTTATTCGCAAAGTAAATAACAATCTAAAATTTCAACCATTCTAGACATCAACAACACTAACAATATTGAACTAACTCATATCTATAACAAAACTTCAAACATTAACATTATCCTGCTTGTCCTTAGACACCACATATTTCTCAGGTATGAACTCAGGATCATCTTTAACATCATCTTCTAAATCCTCCTCAACATCTTCATCCATGTCTTCTTCAGGGTTAAGCTCTTATTCTTCTTCTTTAGAATCAGTCACTAAGTCCACATATACTGGGGTCATCGAGTTTGGATTATCAATCTCATAACACGAACTATCCTTCAACTTATAGCCTTGAGAACCTGAAGTAGCTTCATTTTCACTCATTGCATCATTCTCTTGATCACTTGGGACTAGTGTGGGTGGGGTCTCCTCACCTGCATTTGACTCTAGAAATTCTTGCTCCTTCTTTGCAATGTAATCTTCCAAATACCTCCAACCACAACCCCATTGACCATTTCGATCCTTATACTTAGTGTAGTTTAGAAGTCCTCCAAAGAAATGAAAATCACTAAACTTCGCCTTGGTCTCCAAATAGGGTGGATGGTTTGGCAAGCAATTAACAATTAACGCAGACACGTGATTGGGTTGGTCCCACTGTGGTAACTTCAGCACTGAACTCATGTATGAACAATAGAATCGAATCTTCCATACATATTGGGGTGGACTCTCATAATCCTTCTTCTCTAAGGTTCCCATCTGGGTTTCCTTACTAGACATATTATCCACCATCCTGCAACGACACTTAAAACTAATGGGCCATCCTTCCCAAAACAAAACCAAGCTAACAGTTCTACATTAAAAAGGTTTGGTGGCTAACATACAATTTATTCTACATAAGTAACACTTCAAAACTTGTAATTTAATGCATGAAGGAAAAGAAATAAAGTCTATCCTATATGCCCAAACTTCCTACCCAATCTTACCACATGATATGAAAGCAATAACACATAGTACATACCTTAATTCCTTGCATACCTACACATGTAAGGGATTTTAAAAACTTTTATTTTTTTGAAACTTTCTATTTTCGGAAATTACTATTTTTAGAAAAATTTCCATTCCTAGTAACTTTCTAAACTAAGAAATTCCTCTTTCCAAAATAAAACTTAGGGTAAATTTTATTTTGAAAACTAAACTCTGATAACACTTTGTAACACCCTGGAATTTCTTAACTTCCTTCTCCAGATTTTTTGGAAAATATTACAATATAAATAAAGAATAATTATTAAAAACTTCTAATTAACTAGTAAAAACCAAAGTACTACCTCCACGGTGGAAACGACTAAGGCTTACATCAAAGTACTATAACAGAAGTCTTTAAAAACCAAAACAAAATTAAAACTCCAAATGGAACTTAAAAGTAAACTCAAAACAAACCAAGTGAAAATCCAATAGAAAGCCAAAATAAATCTTTATTACACTTCGGAACCATCTTAATGGCCATTCAAAACCCAATAATCTTTAAACTTCAGAACAAAAGTCAACATCAAATAATAAATAACTAACAAGTCTATAAAGTAATAAACTCAGAAAACTATGACGCAAGCACTGTTACTCCAGCGCAACATAATTGACTTATGCCCACTTGTACTTGGAGCTTTCTCTTATTCTAGGCAACTACTCGCCATCAAGTGGGTCATCATAGGGCCAAATCAAAGATAAAGCAATGCACACAAAACACACAATCAGCAAAGCTGAGTACATAAATACCAAAGACTATGCAAAACATGAATAATAATAATAAAAAAATAAAAGTATAACAAACATACTTCTTACAGTTGACAACTCTTTACCTGTGCATAGACTCAACTCAGATTAAAATTATTTATTATGTTTAAAATTTGTATTTCACATCGAACGGGTTTTCTTTTCTTTAAAATCGCCCTACTGGGCACCAACTTGGGAGCAACTCCAAGACAGTATTACCTATGTCAAATAAAGAGAAGGAATTCTAGCAAATTAAAAATATAAGAGTACAACGTCTTGTACCCCAATTAGAAGTCATAGATCTATATTCCATACGACTCCCCCATTGTTCATACTCAAGGTATATACATTCCAAGAGTTTTGTGCAAATCCTCTTTCACTTTACGTGATTAACAGGTTTAACAATGTTATGACTCATACATAACAACACATAAAAGCATGCATGACACCAAGCAAAACCATATTAGTTATCTTGAATTTAAGGTGATTCTAAAAATAATCTTTTGTGTCCTTTAATTAAACAAAACTTCCTTTATTACACATTAACTGTGAGTGGAAACATGTATATAATTTGCTCATTAACTTCTAATAATCATGTGAATAAAAATCCATAAACTACCTTTCTTGTTGATTAAGTAACTAATCAACTTAACTAACTTCTTTCCTTCTTTATTAACCATTGGTCAACTTTAGAAATAATTAAACATTCCAATTGCTCATGATAAATTAATTATGCTATAAAATTGGAATGTCAAAAAATATAAAAATCATACTTTCATACAAGCATGCTTCTCATGCAAGTCAACTAAGCAACAATTCATATACACATTCATAACATGTAAAGTCATCAACCAAGCATGAAATCTACTTTTACTTCGACTATAGTACTTACATACCTCGTAAAGTAGTGGTGAACCACCGCAACTCCTAAAAGTCAACTAACTCAAATTCTCATACATAGAGAAAATCGAAACTAAATTTAAACCTTATTGACTAACTTCTACAACAACTCTAAACTAGCTTTTTATGTTGGAAACTTGTCCAAAATGTTCCCTATATGCTCTCTATTCAACTCCATACTTTATTTTAATTTTTCTTTCATCAAACACTTGATTTTCGGTAATTTTCCAAAAATGACAGCGTTATAAAATTTCTTAAAAACACTTTAAAATCCTTCTAAATATCATATTTTGATCATAAAACATTATATTCATGTCCTAAGATCATCATACAATATTTAGATGCATTAAAATGATTATGACTATTTATTTCACGTGCTACTATTTTTATTGTGCATGAACACGTGTTAATAAAAATTCACATATTTATTTATTTATTTATTTATTTATTTATTTATTTATTTATTTATTTATTTATTTATTTATTTATTTATTTATTTATTTATTTATTTATTTATTTATTTATTTATTTATTTATTTATTTATTTATTTATTTATTTATTTATTTATTTATTTATTTATTTATTTATTTATTTATTTATTTATTTATTTATTTATTTATTTATTTATTTATTTATTTATTTATTTATTTATTTATTTATTCAGTCAAAACTCATCTAAATATCATAAATCAAGCATAAAACTCTTTTACAATCTATTATCATCATCATACAACTAATCTATGCTTTAAAATAATTTTTCATAAAGTAAAACATGTTCATAATATATTTACTCTTAGTTTCCATGATTATAAAAATTGGACAGCAATCTTAAACAACTTAAAAACCTTTAAAAATCAATCTAAACTTCATTAAATCATCAAAAATTCATACTACAACAATTCATGATCATAATATAGAGGTTTAAATCATTAAAAACCATAAACTACAAATTTCATGATTTCATAAACCCTAATTTAAAATTTCATGAAATACTTTATAAATTCATACTTTAAACATAATCATAACTTTATAAAACATGATTAGAACATAAAACATTATAGTCCTGTCCTAAGATGATCATACAATATTTAGATGCATTAAAAATAATTATGACTACTTATTTCATGTGCTACTATTTTTATTGTGCATGAACACGTGTTAATAAAAATTCACAACTTTATTTATTTATTTATTTATTCCAAAGTCATTAAAAACTCATTTAAACATCATAAATCAAGCATAAAACTCTTTTACAATCTATTATCATTATCATACATCTAAACTATGCTTTAAAATAATTTTTCATAAAGTAAAACATGTTTATAATCATTTTACTCTTAGTTTTCATGATTATGAAAATTGGATAGCAATCTTAAACAACTTTAAAACCTTTAAAAATCAATCTAAACTTCATAAAATGATCACAAATTCATAATACAATAATTCGTGATCATAATATAGAGGTTTAAATCATTAAAAGCCATAAAATTACAAATTTCATGATTTCAAAAACCCTAATTTAAAATCTCATGAACAACTTTGTATGTTTATACTTTAAACATAATCATAACTTTATAAAACATGAGTATAATCATAAAACATGATCAAACATACTTATAAACATGAATTTTGCAAGCTTGAATTAAAAATATAAGAGGAAGAATTTTTATTTTTTTATTTTTATAGAAGTAGTCGAAAATAGCAAAGGGGAGGAGAGGGTTGCTAGTGATGGTGCAACCAGCAGCAGGGGGTGGTGCGGGGCGGAGGTCCGGCGAGTGAGAGGCGGAGGAAGGGGAGGAAGCGACGGACGAAGGCTCTGTTCACCTTGTCTTATTTTTACTTATTTTCAGCAAAAATAAGTTCAATTCAGCAAAAAGAAGTTCATATCAGCAAAAATAAGTGCAGTTCAGTAAAAATAAGTTTAGTTCAGCAAAAATCAGTTTCAATTCTTAATAAATTGTTAATGATTTCAGCAAAAATAAGTTCAGTGCAGCAAAAATAAGTTCAGATAAGTAAAAATAAGTACAGTTTAGCTAAAAGAAGTTCAGTTCAATAAAAATAAGTTCAAATAAGTAAAAATAAGTTGACGAGAACAGGGCCGAAGGGGAGGAGCAAAGAAACAATTTTATTTTACTTTTTTTTTTTTTCGGAAAATTCGAACTCCCCTTTTTTTTTCTCTCTCTCTCTCTCTCTTTTTTGAAATCCTAATTCACTAGATTGAAAATTAAATCTGAAATTTTTGATTTTAAGGGGTATTTATAGGCCCCAAATTAGGATTTAGTGCAACTACATAAATACCCTTACTGTCTGAAATTACTTTTGTGCCCTTATTTTAAAACAATTTAAGTAACTCTAAAATTTCTATTTTTAGAAACTTTTCAAAATATCTAATAAAACTTAAAATAACATGAAATATGATTTATAAACATAAAATATTTACTTTGATAGGAAAATTGCCAGAAGAAACCTTTTAAAAAAAATTACACAAGAGAAACCTTATAAAAATTTTTTTACCAAGAGAAACTGATATATGTGTTTTATGTTGTGTTTTTCCATCATTTTTTGTTGATTCTTGTGTTAAATAGTTAAGTTTGTGGCTTTTTTTTCATTAAATATCGTCTTTCGATGTTAAGTTATGTTTTGGATCGGTTTTAGCATCTTTAGTTGACTTTTATAACCTTTTACGGTTATTTTATACCTTTTTGGTTATTACGCGTGGTTTTTTTTATATGTTACAGGAGTGTAATAGAGAGTTATGAAGTCATTAGAAGCTAAAACGAGTCAAAAAGCACTTGCCTCGGGATGCGTGCCAAGTTATGAGAAGCTACAAACAAGATTCGAAGAATTGTGCGAAGAATCTAGGAAGATCGTCAATAATTAGCTCAAGAAATTCTATACGGGGGCATAGGCTAAATTTACTATGGCTTATGCGGGTGCAAAATAGATCAGACTTATCAGAAGTCACACAATATTCATCATGTGGGCGCAGGGAACAAAGGCCTTTTGACCTATGCGGGCGCAGGTGTTACGGAATCTGATCCTCTCGGCATTTCTTCGCGGTTTTTGCTCGTGGGTTTATTTTAATTAAACCTAAATACTATAAATACTCAATGTAAAGGGGGAACGACCCTAACTAGTTTTTGGGCATATTTTTAGACTTAGGAATCCTAAAAGCTCTTTTCTCTCTAGAATTTTAGATACACTTATTTTGTTCTTGAAGATTCAATTCCAATTAATGCAATTCATTCATTATTTTGGTAATCTCCTTCCTTATGCTTTTCAATTCTTTTTAATTCATGAATCTCTTTAGTTTCTTAGTTTTTAGTTTAGATTAAATTAGTCTTGTTATTTTGATTCTTAATTTAGTTTTATTAGTAATTAATTTAGGTTAATTCTAATCTTAATTAGTCTTTGATTATGATCATGTTATTTAATTTTTTTTTTAGTTCCCTTAATTATGTGCGAGTAGTCTTTTCTCTAGGGTTAGGGGATCTATGATCATGTTGTGAATTTATTTTGTGTTCATTAATTAGTTCTTGGCTTTTAATTGAATTCCTATTATTAATTTCTATCGATTGCAATTAAATTGTGGCCAGATTTAGTTGTAAGTTAGGTTATTATTGAAATCGAGGCCGAGAGGTAAGATTACCACAATAAGACCACTGAATAATAGGCAAAAACGAATTTATGCGAGCGAGAGCCGGTAAAGGAGTTTTGAGGGAGTCTAAGTTCTAGAGAATTAGTGAGCCCTAGTTCAATGAATGCCAATGAATTGATTAGTGAGTGTTGATTGATCATAGTGAACCGATTGCCCTAGGTTTCCATTAATAGAGTTAAATTCATATTTTTCCGTCATTTTCCTTAGTTTTTGTTTTAGCTTCCTTAATTTAGTAGACTTTTACCGAATTTTCCACCAAGACCCCTTACACATTTTAGACTTCTTAGAACTAATAGGATTTAATAGCTTCCCTAAGGATTCGATCCCTACTTTCCTAGCTATATTAGTTAGTGTTGTTCGTTTATTTTTGAGAGGTGTGCAATAGCCTTTTCAGAAACCTTAATGTAATTTTTTTTGCCAGAAGAAACCTGTTTCACTTTTTCCGGTGTTGACTGTAACACCCTGGTTTTCTCCTTCCTAAAACTACTAACATTTCCGGAAAACATTTATAAAATAATCGAGCCCCAACTACTTTAGAAAACCAAAGCATTACCGCCACCGTGAAAACGGCTAAGGCATTTACCAAAGTACTACAGCGGAAGACTTAACTTTTAAAAAAAACAACCAAAACAACTTAATTAAATAAACTTCAAAACCAACTCCCATGATACTTTATAACAACTTGGAACCGACTAACGGCCCTTCACCAATAATATTTAATATTTAAAACAACGTTAATCCATCATGATATAATAAATAGCATAACAGTCACTTAATTTTAAGCAAAAACTAAAACAACATGAACACTCTTCACTCAATCCCAGCATGATCGATAGTGCCACCTGAAACCTGTTGCTTACTCTTATTCAAGACTTCTACTCGCCATAATAATGGGTCGTCGTAGGGCCAAACAAAAGATTAGCCATGCACACAAAGCACGTAATCAGCAAAGCTGAGTACATAAGCATTAAAGACAATGCAACACACTAGCATGAGTAATCCTAGGCAAGAGCATCAAAGTAAAACATCAACCATACCTTTACCACAATTGCAACATCATAAGACTCTAAGACTCTACTTCAGAATTAATTATTATTAATTGGATTTCGCACATCGAACGGGCTCCTTCCTATAAAATAAATAATTGCCCAAAGGGCACCAACTTGGGAGAACTCCAAGAAGGTATACTATGCCACCTAGTGGCGGAATTCCAGCGCATATAAGATAAAAATTAAAAATAGAAGTACAACGTCTTGTACCCCTAACTAGGAGTTGAATCCTCTGTTAGACAACTCCCCCACTGTTCATACTCAAGGTATATACGTTCCAAGAGTTTTGGTGCGAATCCTCTTTCACTTTACGTGATTAACCATTTTATATCTTGTGATGACTCTCACATAACAAACATCATAACATGCATAACATCACACAACATTTCATAACATAACATGACATGAACACCATATTAATTATCTTCATTAATAAGTGAACATATTTTATTCCTTTATTAATCCTCTCTAGACCACACATTAACTGTGAGTGTGGTAATTACTTCCTTAACAGTCCACACATAAACTGTGAGTGGATAACTTCCTTTACTAGTCCACACATAAACTGTGAGTGATGGATAATAATAATAAATTGCTCAATTACTACTAATCATGTGAATAAATTACATAACTTCTTTGCTCAAATATTTAATAACATAATCTTTCATGCTCATTTTTGACTACTAGTCAACTCTTTTTATTAACATGCATTCCAAACATCCTTGATGTTATTATTAATAATATATATATAATAGAATGCATAAATAAATACTCAGGATTATCATGTAATCATGCATATTGAACATGCTCATATAAGTCAACAAAAGTCAACAAAGTCACATAATACTTCATATCATATAGTTTCTAACATGAAACTTATATATTCAATCTACTACTGCATGATCCTAGCATGATTTCTACTCATGAATCTTTAGTACTTACACCTTGTATAATAGCGTGATTCGCCCACTACTTCTAGAACTCACTGATCGAATCCTCCTATAAAACATAAGAGGAAAACTATATAAGAAAAAATCTTGACTAAACTTTACAGCAACTCTAAACTACTTTTTACTAGTGGATAAAACATCACAATTCCTTACTATGTCTCTATTCAATTCCATAACTTGTCTCTTTATTTTTCTTTTCGAAAACTTCATTTTCATTACTTTCCAAAAATGGCAGCTTTATAATTATATTTCAGCCTCTTAAAACCTCTTAAAACACTTATTTTTGCATAAAAACACCTATTATATACCTTATAGGTTTATGGTTCGATTCTATGCATTAGAATTTAATTTGAAACTGTAAGTAAAAACACTTAATTTTACTTCTTATAAACATGCCTTAATAAAAATTACAGCATATTTATTTAATTAAAAATCCTTTTAGACCTCTCTAAACTTCATGAAAAGCCCTAAAAACAACATGGATTGTCATATAATGTAATACTTAACTTATATGATTAATTCATGTAATTACATACTTTAAAACATTAATTATGAATTTTATAAAATCTGGACGCTTATAAATCATACTTAAAATCATCTTTAAACTTCATAAATCATACTAAAAATATATGTAGTGATAGAGTTCATAATGATCATCTAGAATATGAACACTTAAAACTTGTTTAACATGTATTAATAAATTTTCAGATTTGTTTTAATACTTTAAATTTGTTAAAAAACCAATCTAAACATCAAATTTAATCATACAATCATATATAATAAACTATGATCATACCACTTCAATCAGATATAAAAATAATTTAAAACAAATAAAACTTCATACTTTCTCAAACCCTATTAAAAAAATTCATGATCAACTTTTTAAACTATAATTACAAATCATAAAACATGATTATAAATCAAAAACATTACTAAAACATGATCAAAACATAATTTATAAAACATGCTTAAGAATTAAATTAAATTAGAAAAAAGTTTTTTTTTTTTTTTTTTTTTTTTTTTTTTGTACCTCGAAATCGAGAAGGCAAAGGGGGAGGAGGTGGCGGCGACGGCCGGCCGGCGAGGGGCAGCAGCGGCGGAGAGGTGGCCGGCGGCCTCGGTCCTCTTGTCGGTTCTCCCTTCGTTTTTTTTTTTTTTTTTTTTTCTTTCTTCTCTCTTTTGCTTTTGGAAATCCTAACTTGAATGCTTGGGAAATTCTGAATTTTTGTGTTTAAAAGGGGGTATTTAAAGCCCCAAAGGATTTAGAGTTGGGTTTAGGAAAAGCCCCAAAAGGTCTAATTGAAGTGGGATTAGTTTTGGGCCCATAATTAAACTAATCATGGCAACCCATTAAAAACACTTTTAAAAGCCTTACAAAATATTTTCACACATTTTAAGACCTTCATAAAAATTATTTTATGACCTTATAAAAATTTATTTCTTTAAAATAAAGTAAATAAAACTCCGTAATTAATTAAATTCCTTTAATTAATTATTTTCAAATACTTTTATTCCTTTAAAATACGTAAAATGTACGTATAAATACTATTTTAATTTTATAATGTGTATAAAATTACGGGGTATTACATTGACCATCAATTTTCGGTGTTGACTACCATATATTTTCTATTAGCATTTCTTAGTTATGTTTTCACCCTTCAATTTTCGGTATTGACTACAATCTATGCAGTGATATCCAACTTGGTTGAAGAAGAAACCAAACTCATGTTTCTCTCTCAAACTTTCCATAGAATGCTAGGGAAAGTCATATGTGGAAAGAAATGTCGAAGCAGGATATTGCCATAGAATGGAAGCTAGAGAAGTGTCTGCGCATCAACGTCCCCCTGTTTCTTCTGGAGGTACACGAACTCCAGATTCAAGAAAGCTGCTCAAATCCGTTTTTGAGGAAAGAAAGATGATAGATTAGGTTCAATATTAGTGACTTTGCTTCAATTCTCTTGATTCATGTATTAATTTCAATTTTTCCAAAATTTTTCTTTTCATTTTTTTCTTCTCTAAAATGGCACCTCAAAGAATCTCTTCAAACCTTACGCATAAGGCTTCTTCATCAACACCAAAGCGTTGCAATTGGAGAATTATCTTGATTCCTGAAAAAGTTTTCTGATGTGCAGTTTGATTTTACTTGTAATTGGTTCAATTTTTTGTTAATGTTGAATATGACGAGTTTATTTTGTTGATGCATGCTGTTTTGCAAATTTTTGTTTGATTGTTAGTTCATTTACTTGTTGGTGGCCAAATCTCAATCAAACTGACAAATAACAAATAAAAAATAAAGGGTAGCTTGAAGCTATATCAATGGAGGGTAAAGAAAGAAACAAGATTAAAACATAAAATAGGAGAAGAAAGACCTCGTTAAGAATTTAAGAATGTCAAAATGAAGGAGGGAAAACAAAGGAGAAAAGTAGTGCAAATAAGAAATATAAAAGAGTCAACACCGGAAAAGGGAGAGTAGGTTTCTTTTAACAAAAAAATTATGCATTAAGGTTTCTCTCGGCAAATTTTTTTCATAGGTTTTACTTGGCAAATTTTTTTTTAAAAATGTTTCTTTTGATAATTTTTCCTACTTTGATTAAAATTTATTTAAATTTCCTTTGTTTAATATTTTTTATTGAATTTCATTTCTTAATAAAAATACTAAAAACATACGTATAAAATATGAAATCAACTCCTAAAGTATGTGAAAATATGGGGTATTACAGTCTACCCCGTTAAAAGAAATTTCGTCCTGAAAATTTATGTAAATTACTGTATGGAACTTGAATGGAGACTAAGTTTACTTTAAAAACATTTCATTTTTACCCTACGTTGTTGTAGACTTTAGACATTTAACTAAACTTTTCATTGACAGCTTTTAGTAAATTGACATAAAACTTTATTAAAAGACGTAAAACTTGCAAAATTAAGGGTAAAATGCGCTATATTATATCGCATTCTACCCCCCTTAAGAACCGAGTTACGTCCCCGTAACTCTACTAACCTGAAATAACTCTGAATACTTTTCTCTCATCATATCCTTTGCTTCCCATGTTGTTTCTTCGGTTTCTTGGTTTGATCACAACACCTTCACTATTTTAACACTTTCCTTACGAGTATCCATGACCTCACTATCAAGGATTCCAATTGGCTTCTCTTCATAGGTTAAACTTCGGTCTAACTCTATTGTTTCAGGTCGTAACACATGTGACTCATTCGGCACATACTTTCTTAGTTGACACACATGAAAGACATTGTGAACTTTGCTCAATTCCATTGGTAATGGTAGCTTATAAGCAACCTTCCCAATTCTTTGTAACATCTCATAGGGTCCAATGTATTTATGGCTCAATTTTCCCTTCTTTCCAAACCTCATTACACCATTCATTGGTGATTTTTTAAGTATCACCTTATCACCAACTTCAAACACAGCTTCTTGACATTTTTGGTCGTCATAAGACTTCTGGCTATCCCGTGCTGCTTGAATATTTGCTTCTATCACTCTTACCTTATATGTAGTTTATTCAATCAACTGAGGTCTTAGAATCACTGTCACTTATGTCACTCCAATATAAGGGACTTCTGCATTTCCTCGCATACAAGGCTTCAAAAGGTGCCATGCCAATACTTGCATGGTATCTATTGTTGTATGAGAACTCAATAAAATCCAAACAATCTTTCCAATTCCCTTGAAAGTCCATTATACAAGCTCGCAACATGTCCTCCAAAGTCTGTATGGTTCTTTCTGTTTGTCCATCGGTTGTTGGATGGAAAGCTGTACTCATTTTCAACGTTGTACCAAAGTTCTCCTGGACACTTTTCCTTAATTTCGAAAGGAACTAGAATCCCTAACTGACAAGATATCCTTTGGAACTCCATGTAGCCTCACAACATGCTTTATATAAGCCTTTGCAAGTTGTTCTATCCTCCAAGTCTCCTTCATTGGTATAAACAACGCTGATTTTGTAAGCCTATCCACCACAACCCATATGGTATCATTTTGATTCTTTGACCTTGGCAAGCAGGTTACAAAGTCCATTGATAGGCAATACCAAGTAAGACGCTTTCTCACGAATTCAGCCACTTCTCTTTTCATTCTAGGCCACCAACACACCTTGTTCAAATCCTTATACAGTTTATCACCTCCAGGATGAGCTGAATACGGTGTATTATGACCTTCCTCCATAATTCACCTTTTCAAATCTTCACATTTTTGTGGTACACACCACCTTCCTTTATATCTCAATCTTCCATCTTCATGGATTTTGAAGTCTATAGCCTTTCCTGGCTTCAATTATTCTATCCAATTTCACATCACCATTCTTATTCTCCTTAATCCCCTCAAACACTGTTGGTTGGATACTAACACTACAAGAAAATAGCAATTTTGCGACCGAAAAATTCCATCGCAAACTTCAAAAATTCCGTCGCAAAATGTTCGTCTCTAAAATTTTTGTCGCAAATTTCCAAACATGCGACGAAATTTCCGTCGCAAATGATTTGCGACGAAATTTTTGAAGTTTACGACGGAAAATTCCCTCGCAAATTTGCGACGGAAAGTCCCTAGCAAAGTTAGGCAATTTTGTAATGGAAAAATTCCCTCGCAAATTTACGACGGAAAATTCCCTAGCAAAGTTAGGCAAATTTGCGACGGAAATTCCCTCGCAAAGTTAGGCAAATTTTTGATGGATAATTACCTCGCAAGAGACGGACGAATTCCGTCGCAAAAAAGTTTCAATTTTTTTTTTTTATTTTTTTATGTTTTGATTGCTTAATTGTATTTGTGCCTGTGAGCCTGTAACCTGTATGATCTGCCACATTATGTGTTCTAATCAAATCAGGACAATTTATATTTTCCGATAATTACATATTCCAAGCGTAACATATGCGTACAAAGTATTTCTGTCTTAAATAGTTTCATAGTTTTAAAGTTTAACAATATAATCATGATAAAGGCACTAAGCTATGTTATATGGAACAAGGTACCTATCTACACTTGCATCCCTTGCCCGGAGTCGCTGCCCTCGTCGTCTGGCGAGTCCCGACGCTGACTCTGGAAAGGTGAACAGCTATCGCACCGAATCGACTCATCATCTTCCCCATAAACTCATTCCGTGTCCTTTGCATTGCCTCAATCTCGGCTCGCATCTTGTCCTTAACCTCAGCCCGCACCTCCTCCCGCACCTTCTCCACATGTTTCTCTAAATGATCTTTCATTTGAGAAATTACAGATGGCGAGTACTGCTTCGATGATCCTGATCTCCTCGAAGAGTTGTAATACAGGTCCGCACCACTACCAAGACCCTTCACGCGACCTTTCTTGCTACGACCACTAGATGCCTCCCAATATAACTCACCGGGAGTTCTCTGACTCCCTTCACTGCTTGTTTCCTTAAGCTTCTTCTCGTAGGTCTCCTACAAAACACAATTAAAATTAAAAACATGATAAGGGGGGATATGGGGGAGGATTATTCTTAGTTATACAAATTTGAATTTAAATCAACCCAACATACATTGTAATTTATAAAAGCCAGAGTTATGTACAAAATAGATGGCTTATTTCAAGGTCAACCCTTTACATGTGTTTGAGGTTCAAATGTGTTCGAAATGGCACAAAATGGCTACTAATGTGCCCATTTTTCAAATATCTCTACATTTCAACCTATAAATAAGCTAAACATCCCTAAAAGGCATAATTACAAATGTTACAACCTCTACATTATTTCAAACTAGGCCTTCCATGTGTTTTAGGTCCAAATGGGCTCGAAATGGCTCAAATTGGCAACTAAAGTGCCAATATTTCATATATAATGAAAGCCATCGCAAAAAATTTGGTCATCTGATTTGGTTTGTCACTTTTTTGCGACGGATATTTCCGTCGCAAATAAGTGGACTTCTATCGCAAACTCTATACTTGCGACGGAATTTATTTCCGTCGCTATTTCCCCGTTTTCTTGTAGTGTAAGATTACAAAGTACTCCTTCCAACTCTCCTTCTTTCACTATCTCCAAATTCATTCTCTCCATGTCTCTATACAGCTCGTTAGCGACCACTAGAGAATTCACTCCATGGCTCGTTTTACGACTTAGAGAATCCGCTACCACATTGGCCTTTCCTTCATGGTATTGGATATCTAAAGCATAATCCTTTATGTTAGTTTAAGCAAACAAATAAGCAGAACAACTATAACTAGCAATAGAGACAGAAGACAAGATCAGAAGTATGAGACACGCAATTTAGCCAGGAAACCTTTTGTAGGCCCAATAGGAAGGGAAAAACCTCGGCCACTAGAAATTTTGACTCAATTCTCTTTTCACTAACTATGGCTAATTCTACTAAAAAGTTGTTAAGCAAAAGTTAAGTAAACGTCTAAATTCTACAACAACATAGTATTATAATGAAAAAAAGCTTGAAGTAAATGAAGTCTCTATTCAAATTTCATACATTAATCGACATAAAGTTTCAGGATGAAACTTCTTTTAAGGGGGTTAGACTGTATACCTCATATTTTCACGTATTTTAAAGAATTATTTTCGTATTTTGTACGTATGTTTTAATATTTTTATTGAGAAATTATATTAAATAAGAATATTAAACAAAAGAACTAAAAATAGAATTTTTAGAGTTTCCTAAATCATTTTAAGGCAAGGGCATAAGAGTAATTTCAAATAATTGAGTAACTTCACCAAATCCTACTTTGGGACCTATACATACCCCTTAAAAGCCAATTTTCAGATTTATTTTGCAACTTGGTGATTTAGGATTCCAAGATTTAGAGAAAGAAAAAGAGAAAAAAAAGGGAAGAAAGTTTTGAACAAAAAAAAAAAAAATTTATTTTGGGGTGTTCGGTTTTGGCGAAGGAAAATAAAAAAAACTTTGTCGTTGATCTTCCGCCTGAGCTGCCCTCGCCGGAGCATGCCGCCGCCTGCGCCCCTCACCGACCACCTTCTGCTTCCTCCCTATTTTGGGTATTTTCAAAACTATAAAAAAAATTTCTTCTTCTTTTCTTTTTGTTTCAATCTTGCAAAATTCATGTTAATATTTATGATTAATCATGTTTTTTATAAGTTTCAATCATGTTTTATGATGTTATGATTTATATTAAAGCATGAATTTATGTGTTGTTCATGAAGTTTCAGATTAGGGTTTATAAAGTTATGAAACTATTGATTTTTATGATTTTTAATGATTTAAACTTCAATATTATGATCATGAATTGTTGTTTGCTATATTTATGATGATTTTATGAAGTTTAGATTGATTTATTAAGACTTTAAACTTGAATTATATTGCTGTCCAAATTTTGTAATCATGAAAATCAATAGCATAAATATTATGAGCATGTTTTGGCTTGTGAAAAATTATTCTAAAGCATAGATTTCTTTCATAATGATGTTAGTAGATTGTAAAAGAATTTTATGATGAATTTATGATGATCTTGTGAGTTTTTAATGAGTTTTAGATGAATAAACAAAGCTGTAAATTTTTATTAACACTTATTTATGCCCAATAAAAATAATAACATATAGTGAGATATAATTATTTTTTAATGCATCTAAGTATTGTGTATTGATCTTAGAACATAACTAGAGTGTTTTAAGATCAAAATATGATATTTAGAAAGGTTTTAGAGTGATTTTAAGAAGGTTTACAAAGCTGCCATTTTTGGAAAATTACCGAAAATCAAGTATTTTGCAATAGAAAAATTAAAGTACGGAATTGAATAGTGACCATACAGGGAATGTTTTGGACAAGTTTCCAATGTAGAAAATTAGTTTAGAGTTGTTGTAGAACTTAGTCAACAAGGTTTTAAATTAGTTTCGGCTTTCCCTATGTAGGAAACTTCGAAATAGTCGATTTTTAGGATTTGTGGCGGATCACCACTACTTTACAAGGCACGTAAGTACAAAAGACAAACATAAGAATTAGAATTCATGCTTGGTTGATCTTTTATGTTATGTTATATTATGTTGTTGTTCTTGGTTGGAACGTGAGTTGACATGCATGACAAATTTTATTAGAAGCATGATTTTATATTATTTTGACATTCCATGTTTTTAGCAATATAAATTCTACAAGATTTAATTGGAATGTTATGATGAGTTTAATTTGTCCAATAGCTTATTAATAAAGAAAGGAAGTTATTGAAGTTGGTTAGTTACTTAATCAACAAGAAAAGTAGTTTGTGATTTTTTTTTCACATGATTAAAGAAGCTAATGAGCAATTATTTTATACATGTTGCCACTCACTATTTAATGTATGGTCAAGGAGAAAGTAAATCGTTAGCCGCTCATAGTTAATGTGTGGTAAAGGAAGTTCAGTTTAATTAAGGACACACATAAGATTATTTTCAGAATCACTTTAAATCAAAGATAATAAAAATGGCTTGCTTGACTTGATGCATGCTTTTCTGTGATGTTATATGTGGGTCATAACATTGTTAAACCGGCTAATCACATAAAGAGTAAGAGGATTTGCACCAAAACTCTTGGAACGTATATACCTTGAGTATGAACAAATGGGGTAGTCGTGTGGAACAGAGATGACTTCTAATTGGAGTACAACACGTAGTACTCTTTTATATTTTTAATGCGCTGGAATTCCGTCACTTTATGTGACATAGGTAATACCTTCTTGGAGTTTCTCCCAAGTTGGTGCCCAATAGAGCGATTTTTAAATGAAAGGAAACCCGTTCGATGCGGAATCCAAAGTTTAAGTATAATAATTAATTTGTTGAGTCTATGCACAGGTTAACAGTTGTCAAAGGTAAGATGCATGTATGTTTTAATTTATGTTGTTCTTGTTGCATAGCCTTTAGTAGTTATGTACTCAGCTTTGGTAACTAATTTTTTTGTGTGCATGGCTTTGTCTTGAACTTTGCCCTACAATGACCCACTTGTTGGCGAGTAGTTGTCTAGAATAAGAAAAGCTACAGGTACAAGTGGGCATAAGTCATATCATGCTGGGCTGTATTGAGAGTGCTTGCTGTGCAGTCTTTTTAGTTTTTATTTTATTGCTTATGGAGTTATCTAACTTTTATTTGGATGTTGTTTAGTTTCAAAGTTTTTTGTTTTGGGTTTTTTTTGGGCCATTAAGATGGTTCCGAAGTGTAATAAAGTTTTAAGTTGATTTCCATTTTGGATGTTGGTTGAATTAGGTTTTGAGATTTGTTTTGAAGTTATGTTTTAAATTGGTTTTGGTTATAACACTTCCACCGTAGTACTTTGATAAATGTCTTAGCCGTTTGATATAAGTGTTTTATGTTGTGTTTTTCCCTCATTTTCGTTTGATTCTTGCGCTAAATAGTTAAGTTGTTGGTTTTGTTTTGATTAAATATCGTCTTTCGATGTTAACTTATGTTTTGGAGCGGTTTTAGCATCTTTAATTGACTTTTAGAGCTTTTTACGGTTATTTTATGCTTCCTCGGTTATTACACGTGGTTTTCTGTTTGTTTTATATGTTACAGGAGCATAATATGGAGTTATGAAGCCATTAGAAGCTAAAACGAGCCAAAAAGCACTTGCCTCGAGATGCATGCCAAGTCACGAGAAGCCATGAACGAGATTCGAAGAATCGAGCGAAGAACTCAAGAAAATCGTCAAAATACTATTTGTTATAATAGATGCGGGCACAACCTTTAAAGCACTATTTGATCTATGCGGGTGCAGGGAACAAGTAGCTTTTGACCTATGCGGGCGCAGGTGAAGTGTTTAAGGTCCCGTTCGACTTTTCCGCTTGGTTTTACTTCGTGGGATTTATTTTAATTAAAACCTAATCCTATAAATACTCTATGTAAAGGGGGCACGACCCTAGCTAGTTTCTTTGGCATATTTTTAGACTTAGGAATCCTAAAAACTCTTTTCTCTCTAGAATTTTAGAAGCACTTAGTTTCAATTAATTAAAGTCAATCACTCTTTTGGTAATTGCTTTCCTTATGCTTTTCAATTCTCTTTAGTTCATGAATCTCTTTATTTTGTTAGTTTTCAGTTTAGTTTAATTAGTTTTGTTATTTTAGTTCTTAATTTAATTTTAATTGTTGTTTTTATTAGTTTATGAATATGATTATGCTATTTAAATTTGTTCTTGTTTTAGTTCCTTTAATCATGTGTGAGTAGTCTTTTTCTCTAAGGTTAGGGGATCTATGATCATGTTATGTGTAATACCCCACATTTTCACGTATGTTAAGAAAGTATTTTTGTATTTTATTCGTCTAATTTTAATACTTTTATTGAAAAATTATGTTCAACTGGAATATTAAATGAAAAGAAATTAATGATAATAAAATAAATAGAATAAATAATGAATAAGTTTTATTGAAAGTAATTATTTGTGTTCATAAATAATATTTTATGTTTTCAAAATATTTTAAAACACTTCTAAAAATAGAACTTTTCAAAAGTTTCCTAATTTATTTTGAGGCAAGGGCCTAAAGGTAATTTCCACTTGTTAGTATTAGTATGGGTTTTTCCATATCCTACTTTGGGGCCTATAAATACACCTTAAAACCCAAAATTTCAGATTTTCATACTCATACTAGTCATTAGGATTCCAAAAATTTAGAGAGAAGAGAAATAAAAAAAAGGGTTGTGATTTCCGAAAAAAAAAGCTGCAGTTTCGGAAATTAGAAGATTTTTTTGTTTTTGGTACCTTGGGATCTGTGCCTAGCCGGACCCCACCGCTACCCTCGTCGTCGTAGTCTTTAGTATTTTTCCGAAATTCTTATAAATTTTTTTTTTCTCCGTCATTTTTTTTTTATTCAATCTTGCAAATTCATGTTCATACTTATGTTTAATCATGCTTTTATGAGTTTTAATCATGTTTTAATAAAGTATGATTTGTTTTAAGGCATGAATTAAAATTGTTGTTCATGAAATTTTAGATTAGGGTTTATAAATTATGCAAGTTATGAATTTTAATGAGTTTTTATGATTTATACTTCAATATTATGATCATGAATTATTGTTGTGCAAATTTATGATGATTTTATGAAGTTAGATTGATTATAAGGCTTTAAAAATAAAATAAATTGTTGTTCAAAATTTATAATCATGAAATTCAATTGAATAAATATTTTGATCATGTTTTGGACAAGTTTCCAAAATAGGAGTTTGTTTATAGTTGTTGTAGAATTTAGTCAACAAGGTTTTAATTTAGTTTCGGTTTTTCCCTATGTAGGAGACTTTGAACTAGTCCACTTCTAGAAGTTGTGGCGAAGCACCGTTACTTTACAAGGTACGTAAGTACTAAAGACAAACACAGGAGTTAGAATTGATGCTTGAACAATTCTTGATTACATGAAATATTGTTATGCTTGTTGAATCATGAATTTATGTGCATGACAAGTTTATTAGTAGCATGTTCTTAAAGTATGATGGCATTCCATGTTAAATCGAAATATAAATTTTTATAAGCTTGAATTGGAATGTTATGATCAGTTTAATTTGGCCAATAGTTTATTGATCAAGGAAGGTAGTTATTTTTTAAGTTGACTAGTTACTTAATCAACAAGAAAGGTAGTTGTGAATTTTTTTTTTCACATGATTAAAAGAAGTTATGGGCAAGTATTTTATATATGTTGCCACTCACTGTTTAATGTGTGGTCAAGAAGAAAATAAGTAGTTAGCCACTCACAGTTCATGTGTGGTAAAGGAAGTTCAGTTTAATTAAAGGACACCCATGAGATTAATTTTGAATCACCTTAAATTGAAGATAATTAATTTGGCTTGCTTGATTTGATGCATGCCTTTATGTGATGTTGCCTGAGAGTCATAACATTACTAAACCTGTTAAATCACGTAAAGTGGAAGAGGGCTTGCATCAAAACTCTTTTAACGTATATACCTTGAGTATGAACTCTGGGGGGAGTCGTATGGAGCAGTGATCTATGACTCCTAATTGGAGTACGAGACGTTGTACTCTTTTCTATTTTTAATGTGCTGGTCACTTTATGTGACATAGTAATACCTTCTTGGAGTTGCTCTCAAGTTGGTGCCCAATAGGGCGATGATTTTTAAGGAGGAAACTCGTTCGATGTAGGATCCATAATTTTAAATGTAATGATTAAATTATTGGAGTCCATGTACAGGTAAAAAGGTCGTCCAAGGTAAGTTGAGTGCATGTTATATTTCTTTTGGTTGTTGCACAGTCTTTCATAGTTATGTACTCAGCTTTGCTGACTGTTTGTTTTGTGTGCATGGCTTTGGCTTGGACTTGGCCCTACAATGACGCACTTGTGGTGAGTAGTTGTCTAGTAAAAGAAAGGCTGTAGGTACAAGTGGGCATAAGTCATTTCATGATGGGCTAATGTGAGAGCGCTTGCTGTGTTTTGTAGCTTTACTTTATTTTTTTTTCTTATGATGACTAACATTTAATTTTGATTTTTTTTATTTCTAAAGACTTAGTTTTGGTTTGGTTTTTAAGGGTCATTAATATGGTTACGAAGTGTAATAAGTTTAAAGTTAATTTTTATTTTGAGATGGTTTTGAAGTTAGTTTTAAATTGTTTTGGTTTTAAGACTTCCGCTGTAGTACTTTGATAAATGCCTTAGCCATTATCACGGTGGCGGTAATACTTTGGTTTTTCCATATTTAGAAGTTTTGATAAATATAATCCTTAATTATTTTTAATATGTTTTCCGGAAAAATAAGAGGTAAGAAGTTAGGAAATTCCAGGGTGTTACAAAGTAGTTACCAGAGCTTAGATTTTGAAATAAAATAAATTTTATTTTGGGGGGGGGGGGGGGGG
>PYUH01000171.1:1182006-1223217 GCA_016808085.1 Suaeda aralocaspica | reverse complement strand
GGGTACCCTAAGTTTTATTTTTGGAAAGAGGAATTTCTTAAATTGGAAACTTTTTTAAAATGGACTTTTTCTAAAAATAATATTTTCCGAAAATGGAATGTTTTGAAAAATAAGTTATGTGTGCAGGTATGCAAGGAATTCAGGTATGTATTATGTGTTATTGCTTTAATACCATGTGGTGAGCTTAGGTAGGAAGTTTGGGAATGTAGGATATACTTTTTTTCTGTTCTTTCATGCATTAAAGTTCATGTTTAAAGTGTTGTTTATGTGAATAGTTGGGTGTAAAGAAAATTATATGTTAGCCAGAAGACCTCTTTTTTTGTAGAACTATTAGTTTGTTTTGTTTTGTTTTAGGAAGGATGGACCATTAGTCTTATGTATTGTGCAGGATGTCACATAGTATGCCTAGTAAAGATACTCAAATAGGAACATTGGAGAAGAAAGACTACGAAAGTCCACCTCAATTTGTCTGGAAAATACGGTTCTACTATTGGTACATGAGTACTGTGTTGAAGTTACCACAATGGGATTAGCCTGACCATGTAGCAGCCTTGATTGTTAGGTGTTTTCCCAACCGTTCACCCTATTTAGAGATTAAGGCGGAGTTTAGTGATTTCCATTTTGTTAGGGGCCTTCCAAATTATTCTAAGTATAAGGATGTTGTTTGTCAGTGGGGTTGTGATTGGAGATTCTTGGAGGGGTATATTGCTAGGAAAGAGCAGGAGTATCAAGAAATGAATGCAAGTGAGGAGACCCCGCCTGCACCAAGCCCAGAAGGTAGCCAAGGAAATGAAGACCTAATCGTGAAGGAGACTCCCACGGGTGTGAAGACTGATGAGTCAAGGGATAGTTCGTGTTTTGAAATTGAGAACCCAGACCCAGTAATTCCAGTATATGTTGACTTGGTAACCGAATCAGAAGAAGAGGAAGAAGAATCAGATCCTGAGGACATGGAAGAAGAAGAAGAAGAAGAAGAAACAGATGAAGAAATGGAGGTTGACACTAAGAATGACCCGGAGCTCATACCAAGGAAATGTGTGATGTCAATACACAAGAAAGATAATGTTAATGTTTAGAGAATTTGTTTAGATCTAGTTAACTATTGATGTTTAATGTTTCTAATGTTTAGTTGAACACTTTAAGTTATTGTTTACATTAGTTTGAATAAGTGGCAGTGAGCCATAAGACATGATAAGAAGATTTGAGAAATAAATTTATTTTATGATTTAAAGCCTTAATTAGAGTAGAACCAAGGGAATTATTTTTATTTCTTATGTGCTTTATTCTTATTTTAATGGTTGTGTAAACAATCAAGAAAAAGTGAATCATTCACTCTAAAAGAATGAAATTTCTTTTATGAGATGAAATGAGAAAGTGTTTTATGATTTAAGTCTATGTTGTCCTAACTTACAGTTAGACGTAATTTAATATAAAGGTCTTTTGCCCTACATGAGAAATAGAATGGCTGAACGTAACAACAATCAGCTGAATGAAGTAGTGAGGCAATTAGCTACTGTAGCTGAACAGTTAGTTGCCAGAGGAAATGGAAATGGTAGCTATAGTGACCCTACTGGGGAACTCTTCAAGAAAATTTCTCAAAGTAAGCCACCCACTTACCAAGAAGAGCACAATCCAATTGTTCTAGAGGAATGGTTGAGAGAGTTTAATAAGTTGTTTGGGGCAGTTGAGCGTCCAGGAGCGCTTTAAGTGAACCAAGCTGCGTACTATCTGAGAGGAGAAGCTGATTTATGGTGGTCACAAAATGAGGCTATAATAAGGGCTTTACCAGGATTTAATTGGGATATGTTTCAGGAGCTGAATCATAATAAGTTCAACCCTGTGTTTCTTCAGAAGCAGAAGGCTGAGGAGTTATTAGAACTTAAGATGGGAAGTATGTCTGTTACCGAGTACTACTCTAAGTTCATAGAATTGTCTAGGTTTGTTCCTGAGGCTGTAGCAACTGAGAGGTTGAAGGCTAGTCGCTTTGAAAGAGGGTTACTGTAGGGGCCCCGGATTTTAGGGTCCTAAATTTTTTGGTCACCTTTCCCAAACCGTCCATAGGTCAATTCAGACCTAAAAAATTGGCTTAAGGAAAGGTGAAATGGACATTTTTAGAAGTATTTTGCAACAAAGTAGGAGCTCAGGAATTTTAGTCGCGCTGGCAATGTATCTTGACAAAGTTTGTCACACTGACTGTGCTGTCACGCTGCAGCTGTAGCGCAGCAAACTTTGTGGCGCTGTAATGTTAGCGTGACAAAGTCTGTCGCGCTACGCTATTTTAGTGTTTTTTTAATTTTTAATTATCTTTCTTCGAGTGAGATAATATCAACGAATACGGACGATGCTAGTAAGGAGTCGCCCATGAGTTTTAGGAATCAAACTCATCAACCGTGTATTTAGATTGATTACGAATGGGACATGAATAACCCTTTCAATTCCATGGGGATGACTCCAAGTTATGATCTTACGAACCAAAGGTTGGATTCGGGGGTGAAGGTACTAATATGGCGGAGTGCGTTATATTAGCCCGTACGCGGCCATTACTAGTTTTCTCTCAATCATACACAAGTTATCCAAAGAACCAAGTAATTGATTGACAACCTAATACAAAATTACTATTATTAAGGTGAAATCAAATGAAACTAATTAATTTAGTCAAACCGTCGTTAAGATTAATTTAAGGTTCCTAGCATGATACAATTTGTCCAAAACAAATATCTTGAATTAATGTGATAAATTAATTCAAATTAAGTCCTTTAACAATAACATTGTGAAAAATATACAAATAAATAAATACAACAATCAATACATAAAGTATAATTTAAGACTCTCAGAAAACTTACACTTCTCGTTTGATTATTGTTTCTCCGAGTATCAATTTGGACAAAGTTTCGAATTTAATTTGTAATAATAAGAAATTAACCCAATTTATTAGAAATGAAATAAAAAATATAATTTGATGGAGAAAAGTTTAAGTGTAAAGAGAAAAGGAGAAAAAAGAGAGAAAAAGTAAGTGCAGGAGAATGAGAGAATGTCAGTTTTTGAAGTGTGAGAATGGGTAGAAAAAATCAAGGGAGTCAAGAGAGTTGTTATACAGGAGAAAAAAAGGGTATTTATAAGGAAAATGTGTAGCGCGACAGGTTTTATCACGCTGGCCAGGCAGCGTCACAAGTTTAGTGACGCTGACCAGCCATCGTGATAGCTTGCACAGCTAGCGCTGGCTTGCTTGTCACGATATTGCGTCAGCGCGATTTACCTAGTCGCGCTACGCTAAAACTTTTTTTTTAAAAAAATCAAATATTGGGCTTATATACAAATCCAATAATATAAATGGGCTTTTAAAAAAATATTTTTTAATTTAAGAAAAATAGTAAAATTAAGTCCAATAACATTAATTATCCAATAATCAAGAGAAGTGGGTTTTATTGTTCTTCATCGAGTCTTACCACGGGTCCGGGGACTAAATTAGGTGTCTACAGTTACCCTTAGACTTACAGTCACAATTACCTGGATAAATCTTTGAATCCTTGGATGATTTATATGGTAGAGCTGCACACTTGTATGCCATAGACCAAAAGAAGAAGGAGGTACAGAAGGAAGGTGAGACGAGGGAGAAAAGGAAGGATGGTGGAGGAAACTTCAACGAACAAGGGAATCATGGTGGATATAAGAGACCTCGTTTCATCAACAACTTCCAAGGTAATAAAGGAAAATTTGGGAAGCCTAATTATGTAAATGGGAATAGGACTCAGGTGGCTAGTCAAGCATGGGGTGTGTACCTTTACAAGAAGTGTCCTAACAGTCACCCAGGAAAGGACTATGCAGGGAACCCAGTGACTTGTCAACTGTGTAACAAACTTGAACACCGTGAGTATGAGTGCTTCTCTAAGAACAAAGGGAAGGAGGGACGAAATTCTCAAGCTAGGGGAGCTCCAGTTGGGGGACAACAAAAGGGTTTCCAAGGAAATATGGGTGGAAAGGTGACATCTCAAACCAGAAGTAGGAATGGGAGTGGGAATGGAGGAGGAAAGACAAAGACCTCAAACACTGGAAAGCTGAGGCTCCGTTTGGTAGAGCATAAAATATTTTCCATGAAAAGTGTTTTCCTCCCATTTTCAATTTTACATTGTTTGGTACACAAAGGAATGTAAAATCATTTTCCATGGGAGTAAATTTTTTCCTTACAATGATAGAAAACCATTTTCCTTCCAAAATGGAAGGAAAACAATTTTCCTCCCATCCCCTTATACACTCTTATTTCACTACATCCTTCCACCCCCTCCAATTTCCCTATTTTCATCACTTTTTTTACATGTAAACAAACACTGGAAAATTTTTTCAATGACAATTGTTTTCCATAGAAAACTATTTTCAATGAAAACCATTTTACATTGAAAATGTTTTACGCCCTTCTAAATGGACCCTGAATGTGATGGCTCGAAGTGAAGCGGGTGCTAATAGGATGTGATCACCGGTTCTTTTTCTATTCACTCTCTTCTTCTTAAAGTTTTGTTTGATTCTGGTGCAACATATTCTTTTGTATCAACCAAACTCCTAGAAAAGTTAAAACTTGTGTTGGGAAAAGTAGATGCAATAGATATGTCAATAGTGTTACCTTTAGGACAAGAAGTGCAATGTTCAAGGAGATTTTAGGACGTTCCTATTGAAATTGAGGGAGTGGAGTTTAAGGCTAACCTAATCGAGTTTGATTTAGGTGACTTAGAAGTGATCTTAGGGATGGATTGGTTGAGTAAATATAAGGCTGAGATTCTATGTGAACCACAGAAGATCTCGTTGATGAATAAGGGTAAGAAGGTGAGCTATTGGAGGGCGGGAAGACCGAAACACAACAAAATAGTGTCAGTAATGAGGTTTGCTAGGTTTGTGAAGAAAGGTTTTCCAATCTACCTTTGTAGTGTGAGAGATGTGGATCATGTTGAGATTGCTAAACCTGAGGATATTGAGGTAGTAAGGGACTTTCTTGATGTGTTTTCAGAGGAGATTCCGGGAATGCACCCAAACGAGAAATTGACTTTACCATAGACTTGGTCCCAGGAACAACACCTATCTCCAAAGCACCCTATAGGATGGAGCCTGCAGAAATGAGTGAGTTGAAGGAACAGTTGCAGGATTTGTTGGAAAAGGGTTATAATAGGCCTAGTGCTTCACCTTGGGGAGCACTAGTATTGTTTGTGAAGAAAAAAGATGGGAGTCTGAGGTTATGTATTGACTATAGGGAGCTGAATAAGGCGACAATCAAATATAAGTATCCAATATTGAGGATAGATGACTTATTTGATCAATTGAAAGGAGCTACTGTGTTTTCGAAAATTGATTTGAGTTCAAAATACCATCAATTGAGGATTTCTAATGAGGACATACCGAAAACTGCTTTTCGCAATAGGTATGGACACTATAAGTTCACTGTTATGCCTTTTAGGTTTACCAATGCACCAGCGATTTTATGGATCTCATGAATAAAATTTTCCAATGGTTTTTGGATAACTTTGTGGTCATTTTCATTGATGACATCTTGGTGTATTCTAAGACTAAGGAAGAACATGTGGAACATTTCAGGACAATCTTGATGACATTAAGGGAGAATGAGTTGTACGCTAAGTTCTCAAATTGTGAGTTCTGGTTGGAGAAAGTAGCATTTTTGGGACATATTGTGTCTAAATAGGGAGTTGAAGTAGATCCAGCCAAAATTGAAGCAGTTAAGGAGTGGCCTACACCTAAGAATGTAAGGGATGTACGGAGTTTCTTAGGGTTAGCAGGTTATTACAGGAAGTTTGTGAAAGACTTTTCGAGGATTGCTAAACCCATGACTTCGTTAATGAAGAAGGACTGTATATTTGAGTGGAGTAATAAGTGTGAAGAAGCATTTTAGACTTTAAAAGAGCGTTTGACTATAGCTCCAGTGTTGACCTTGCCAGGTGGGAGTGACTCTTATATTGTATATAGTGATGCTTTTAAAAATTGTTTGGGATGTGTGTTGATGCAAAATAGAAAGGTGATAGCTTATGCTTCAAGACAATTGAAACCATATGAGGTAAACTACCCTACTCATGATCTGGAGTTAGCAGCAATAGTGTTTGCTTTAAAGATATGGGGACATTATTTGTATTAGGTGAAATGTAGGATAGACACAGACCACAAGAGTTTAAAATACTTTTTCACTCAAAAGGATTTAAACATGAGACAAAGAAGATGGCTTGAGTCGATCAAGGATTATGACCTAGATATCCAGTACCATGAAGGGAAAGCCAGGGTGGTAGCCGATGCTCTAAGCCGTAAAACGAAACATGGAGTAAATACCTTGGTGGTTACTAATCAATTGTGTAAGGATATAGAGAGATTGAGCTTGGAAATAGTAAAGGAGGGAGAATTGGAGGGAATTCTTTGTAATCTTAGCATCCAACCAACAATACTTCGGGAAATTAAGAAGAACCAAGAGGGAGATGTGAAACTGGACAGAATTAGGGAAAAGTTGAAAACATGAAAGCCTATGGGTTTTAAGATTCATAAGGATGGAATTTTAAGGCATAAAGGAAGGTGGTGTGTACCACAGAAATGTGAATATTTGAGACGTAAAATCATGGAAGAGTGTCATAATACCCCGTATTCGGTGCATCCAGGAGGCGATAAACTGTATAAGGATTTAAAGAAGATGTATTGGTGGCCTAGGATGAAGAGAGAAGTGGCTGAATTTGTGAGTAAATGTCTTACTTGTCAAAAGATTAAATTTTAGCATAAGAGACCTCAAGGAGAAGTCCAACCACTTGAAATACCACGATGGAAATGGGATTGCATTTCAATGTACTTTGTGACTTTCTTGCCGAAGTCGAAGAATCAGAATGATACTATATAGGTAGTGGTAGATAGACTTACTAAGTCAGCAGTGTTTATACCCATGAAAGAGACTTGGAAAATGGAACAACTTGCAAAGGCTTACATAAAACATGTTGTGAGGCTACATGGAGTTCCAAAGGATATCGTGTCGGATAGGGATTCTAGGTTACTTTCGAAATTCTGGAAAAGTGTTCAGGAGAACTTTGGTACATCATTGAATATGAGTACAGCTTTCCATCTAGCAACTGATGGACCAACGGAGAGAACCATACAAATCTTAGAGGACATGCTAAGGGCTTGTGTAATGGACTTTCAAGGGAATAGGGAGGATCACTTGGATCTCATTGAGTTTTCTTACAACAATAGTTACCATGCAAGTATTGGCATGGCACCTTTTGATGCTTTGTATGGAAGGAAGTGTAGGTGCCCCTTGTGTTGGAATGACATAAGTGAGACAGTGATTCTAGGACCTCAATTAATAGAAGAAATCACCGAAAAAATTAGAGTTATACAAGCAAAGATTCAAGCAGCAGAAGATAGACAAAAGTCCTATACGGATCAAAAACGCCAAGAAGTCGCGTTTGAAGTTGGCGATATGGTGTTACTTAAGGTATCAACAATGAAAGGAGTGATGAGGTTTGGAAAGAAAGGAAAATTGAGCCCAAAACACATAGGACCCTATGAGATCTTGCAAAGGGTCAAAAAGGTAGCTTATAAGTTAACACTACCAATGGAGTTGAGCAAGGTTCACAATGTTTTTCATGTGTCTTAACTAAGGAAGTATGTGCCAGACGAGTCACATGTGTTACAACCTAAAACAACAGAGTTCGACCAAAGTTTTACCTATGAAGAGAGGCCAATTAAAATCCTAGACAGTAAGGTCAGAGATACTCGTAGAAAGAGTGTCAAAATAGTGAAAGTGTTGTGGTCTAACCAAGAAACCGAAGAAGCTACTTAGGAAGCTGAAGATTTGATGAGAGAAAAATACCCAGAGTTGTTTCAGGTTAGTAGTAGAGTTACGAGGACGTAACTCGATTCTTAAGGGGGGTAGATAGCGACTTGTTTTTCGCGCGTTTTTACCCTCAATTTTGCAAGTTTTATGAGTTTCCACTAGTTTTAAGTAAGAAGTTTATGTTGTCTACTAGAAAGTTGTCAAGTAAGTGTCTAAAGTCTACAACAACATAGTGTTTCAATAAGAAAGTTTTAAGTAAAAGTAGTCTCTATTCAAATTCAATACACTAATCTACACAAAGTTTCGGGACGAAACTTCTTTTAAGGGGGGTAGACTGTAATACCCCACATTTTCACGTATTTAAGAAAGTATTTTTGTACTTTATTCGTATAATTTTAATATTTTTATTGAAAAATTATGTTCAATAGGAATATTAAATGGAAAGAAATTAATGATAATAAAATAAATAATGAATAAGTTTGATTGAAAGTAATTATTTATGTTCATAAATAATATTTTATGTTTTCAAAATATTTTAAAAGACTTCTAAAAATAGAATTTTCAAAGGTTTCCTAATTTATTTTGACGTAAGGGCCTAAAGGTAATTTCCACTTGTTAGGATTAGTATGGGCTTTTCCAAATCCTACTTTGGGGCCTATAAATACCCCTTAAAACCTAAAATTTCAGATTTTCATGCTCGTACTAGTCATTAGGATTCCAAATATTTAGAGAGCAGAGAAAAAAAAAGGTTGTGATTTCTGGAAAAAAATATTCCAGTTTCGGAAATCAGAAGATTTTTTTTTGTTTTTGGTGCCATGGAATCCGTGCCCAGCCGTACCCCACCGCCGCAGCGCCACTGCCAGTCCCCTCCCCTCTTTGGTATTTTTCCGAAATTCTTATTAAATTTCTCCTTCTTTCTTTTTGATTCAATCTTGAAAATTCATGTTCATACATATGTTTAATCATGCTTTTATGAGTTTTGATCATGTTTTAATAATGTATGATTTGTTTTAAGGCATAAATTAAAATTGTTGTTCATGAATTTTTAGGTTCGGGTTTATAAATTATGCAAGTTATGATTTTTATGAGTTTTTATGATTTATAATTCAATATTATGATCATGAATTATTGCTGTGTGAATTTATGATGATTTTATGAAGTTAGATTGATTTTAAAGGCTTTAAAAATAAAAAGAATTGCTGTCCAAAATTTATAATATTGAAATTCAATTGAATAAATATTTTGATCATGTTTTGGACAAGTTTCCAATATAGGAGTTAGTTTACAGTTGTTGTAGAATTTAGTCAACAAGGTTTTAATTTAGTTTCGGTCTTTCCCTATGTAGGAGACTTTGAACTAGTCCACTTCTAGAAGTTGTGGCGGAGCACCGTTACTTTACAAGGTACGTAAGTACTAAAGACAAACACATGAGTTAGAATGCATGCTTGAACAATTCTTGATTACATGAAATATTGTTATGCTAGTTGAATCATGAATTTATGTGCATGATAAGTTTATTAGTAGCATGTTCTTATAGTATGATGGCATTCCATGTTAAATAGAAATATAAATTTTTATAAGCTTGAATTGGAATGTTATGATCAGTTTAGTTTGGCCAATAGTTTATTGATCAAGGAAGGTAGTTATTTTTTAAGTTGGTTAGTTACTTAATTAACAAGAAAGGTAGTTGTGAATTTTTACTCACATGATTAAAAGAAGTAATGAGCAATTATTTTATATATGTTGTCACTCACAGTTTAATGTGTGGTCAAGAAGAAAGTAAGTAGTTAGCCACTCACAGTTAATGTGTGGTAAAGGAAGTTTAGTTTAATTAAAGGACACCCATGAGATTAATTTTGAATCACCTTAAATTGAAGATAATATATTTGCGTTGCTTGATTTGATGCTTGTCTTTATGTGATGTTTCCTGAGACTCATAACATTTCTAAACATGTTAAATCACGTAAAGTTTAAGAGGGCTTGCATCAAAACTCTTGGAACGTATATAACTTGAGTATGAACAATGGGGGGAGTCGTATGGAACAGTGATCTATGACTCCTAATTGGAGTACGAGACGTTGTACCTTTGTCTATTTTTAATGCGCTGGATATCCGTCACTTTATATGACATGATTATACCTTCTTGGAGTAGCTCCCAAGTTTTTGCCCAATAGGGCGATGATTTTTAAGGAGGAAACCTGTTCGATGCAGGATCCATAATTTTAAATGTAATAATTAAATTAATTGAGTCCATGTACAGGTAAAAAGGTCGACAAAGGTAAGTTGAGTGCATGTTTTATTTCTTTTGGTTGTCGCATAGTCTTTAGTAGTTATATATTCAGCTTTGCTGACTGTTTGTTTTTTGTGCATGGCTTTGTCATGGACTTGGCCCTACAATGACCCACTTGTGGTGAGTAGTTTTCTAGTAAAAGTAAAGCTGCAGGTACAAGTGGGCATAAGTCATATCATGATGGGCTAAAGTGAGAGCGCTTGCTAGCTGTGTTTTGTAGCTTTACTTTATTTTGTTGCTTATGAAGACTAACATTTACTTTGGATGTTGTTTTATTTCTAAAGGATCTTAGTTTTGGTTTGGTTTTTAAGGGTCATTAATATGGTTCCGAATTGTAATAACTTTAAAGTTAATTTTTATTTTGAGATGGTTTTGAAGTTAGTTTTAAATTATTTTGGTTTTAAGACTTCCGCTGTAGTACTTTGATAAATGCCTTAGCCGTTATCACGGTGGCGGTTATACTTTGGTTTTCCATATTTAGAAGTTTTGATGAATGTAACCCTTAATAAATTTAATTTGTTTTTTGGAAAAATAAGAAGTAAGAAGTTAGGAAATTCCACGGTGTTACATTATGAGTTTATTTTATGTTCACTAAATAATTCTTGGCTTTTTATTGAATTCCTATTATTGATTTGTATTGATTACAATTAGAGTGTGGCCAGATTTAATTGTAAGTTAGGTAATTGTCGAAATCTAGGCCGAGAGTTAAAATTACCACAATTAGACCACTGAATAATAGGCAAAAACGAATTTATGCGAGCGAGAGCCGGTAAAGGAGTTTTGAGGGAGTCTAAGTTCGAGAGAATTAGTGAGCCCTAGTTCAATGAATGCCAATGAATTGATTAGTGAGTGTTTAATGAGTTTGATGATTGATCATAGTGAACCGATTACCTAGGTTTCCATTGTAAGAGTATAATTCGTAATTTCCCGTCATTTTCCTTAGTTTTAGTGTTTGTCTTCTTAGTTTGAGTAGTCTTTTACCAAACTTTCCACCAAGGCCCCTTATACATTTTAGACTTTTTAGAACTAATAGGATTTATTAGCTTCCCTGAGGATTCGATCCCTAATTCCCTAGCTATATTAGTTAGAGTTGTTCGGTTATTTTTAAGGGGTGCGCGATAGCCTTGTTCAAATTTTGGCGCCATTGCCTAGGACATGCTAAGAGAGGAGGAAAACATGTGGTGGATGACAAAGATGAGAGTTTGTCTTCACAAATCAATGCAATCTATGAGAAGCTACACAAGATCAATACACCATCCTTTAACCCAATGACAGTAGCTGCAATGGCTGCACTTTCAGGAGCTACAAATGTCTTCTGTGATTTATGCAGTTCTTTTGGGCATAGTATGCAAGCATTCCATAGTTCTATGGAGCAAGTATGTGCATTTTAAGCTTACAAGAATAATCTAATATCTAACACATACAATCCTTGTTGGAAAGATCATCCATACTTCTCCTACATGAATACTAGCAATGTTCAAAATCCGTAGCAGCAGCCACGTTTTGCACCACGGCAACAGTAAGTTCAACGATTTGCTTCACCTCAACCATCGGGTTTCAGTAGACCACCACCTCCAACACCATTCCAGCACCTCCACAACCAACTAGCAATGAGTTTTTGGAACTGAAGAATATGATGATGCAGAGGCAGAAAGCTATGGAGGCTATGCAGGACCACAATCGATAATTGGAAACTCAAGTAGCACAAATTGCTCAATCATCAGCTCAAAGGCAACAAGGCCAACTTCCTCCTCAACCTGCTCCATCAAATGCTTCATCAAGCAATCCACCTTGTGATCATTGCAATTCCATTGCAACAAGGAGTGGTACTTACTATGAAGGTCCTAGAATGCCTAATGATGGTGCTACCAATGCTGCAGATGGAACGAAGAGGACTAGTTCGTTTGTCATTGAAGACCTTAAGGAAGCAGCTGTAGAAAAGAAGAATGAAGTCTCAAAGGAGAAAGAAGCACCAAAGAAGAAAGTTCCAGCAGCAGATTCAGTTACCGATACGATTCCTCCCTCAAAGGTGCCATTACCCTTTCCGAATAGGGTAACTAGGAGTAAGAATGATAATCACTTTCGAAAATTTTTGAAATAGTTAAAAATTTGTAGGTTACTGTGCGTTTCACTGATTTAATTACTCAAGTGCCTACTTACACTAAATTTTAAAGATATTTTGAGCAGGAAACGTGAGTTTAATGTAACAAAGACAGTTGCACTCACTGAGGAGCGCAGTGTGATCCTTCAAAATAAATTTCCTTCTAAGTTGAAGGGTCCAGGTAGTTTTTCAATTCCATGTAATATAGGTCCTTTGTTTATTGATAAGGCTCTTTGTGATTTAGGAGCTAGTGCAAGTGTTACGCCCTTATCAATTTGCAGGAAGCTTGACATAGGAGAGCTTAAATTTACTAATGTTACTTTGCAGATGGCAGACAAAACTGTAAAATACCCTAAGGGTGTTTTAGAAGATGTGCCTGTTAGAGTAGGAAAATTCTTCATTCCAGTTGATTTTGTTGTTTAAGATATTGATGAGGATGCTCACATCCCTATCATTCTTGGCAGACCTTTCTTACATACTGCAGGTGCCGTCATTGATGTTAAAAATGGAAGTTTAACCCTTTCTGTAGGGGGTGATAAGGTAACATTTAATCTTAATAATGCAATGAAAAATCCCATGATAGAGCAGTCATGTTACAGGATCGATATTATTAATGAGATTATTTTGGATGACATGCCTAGATCCCTTACAAAGGATCCCCTAGAGGCTCTTTTATGTTTGGATGCTGATACAAGTGAAGGAGATTCGGAAATTGATGCCATAGGCCATGAATTGAACAGTGAGAAGATGACTCTAGAGGAGAGCCAAAGGTACCATTCATTGCCTCAACAATCATGTGCTATCAAAGAGGTAATACAACCTGAAATGAAACCCCTTCCCCCCAATTTGAAATATGCTTTTCTAAATGATGAGAAGATGTATCCAGTTATAGTTAGTTCTAAACTTACTGATAGTAACCTTGAAAGGTTATTAGCTGTGCTTAAAACTCATAAAAAGGCTATTGGTTATACACTTGATGATTTAACTGGAATAAGTCTTGATTTTTGTATACATAGAATTCATCTAGAAGAAGGCCATAAGCCTTGTATATAGGGACAAAGGAGATTTAACCCTGACATGCAGGAAGTGGTGAAGAAAGAGGTTCTTAAACTTCTTGATGCAGGTATCATCTATTCTTTGCCAGATTCTCAATGGGTAAGTCCAGTGCAGGTAGTCCCTAAGAAGGGAGGAACAACTGTTGTGCGTAATGATAAAAATGAGCTTATTCCTACTAGAATTGTTACAGGTTGGTGAATGTGCATTGATTACCGAAAAATAAATGTTGCCACTATAAAGGATCATTTCCCTCTCCCTTTCATTGATCAAATGTTAGAAAGGCTAGCAACGAACAAATATTTCCTGTTATCTAGATGGTTACTCTGGTTTCTTTCAAATACCCATCCATCCTGATGATCAATCAAAAAAAACATTTACATGTCCTTATGGTACTTTTGCTTACCGTAGAATTCCCTTTAGTCTATGTAATGCTCCTGTTACCTGTCAACGATGTATGATGGCCATATTTTCTGCGTTCATAGAGTCTAGTATGGAAGTCTTCATGGATGATTTTAGTGTCTATGGTAATGATTTTGATTCATGCTTGGCTAATTTGACTAAAGTGCTTAAAAGATGTGAACAGCTGAATTTGGTCCTCAATTGGGAGAAATGTCATTTTATGGTGACATAAGGAGTTGTCCTAGGACATCTAGTCTTTGAAAGAGGTATTGAAGTTGATAAGGCTAAAATTCAAGTTATTGAACAATTACCTCCACCAGTAAGTGTAAAAGGTGTTAGAAGTTTTCTAGGTCATGCAGGGTTTTAGCGCCGATTCGTTAAATATTTTTCTAAAATTGCTAAACCCTTAACTCAATTGCTATTAAAAGACGCTGAGTTTAAATTCACTAATGAATGCCTTGAATCCTTTAATTTGATCAAACAAGCACTAATCTCAGCACCCATTATTTAATCACCTGATTGGGAATTACCTTTTGAAATTATGTTTGATGCTAGTGACTATGCTGTAGGTTCCATGTTTAGGTCAAAGGAAAGATAAGATTTTGCATGCTATTTACTATGCTAGTAAGACTTTAGATCAAGCTCAGATTAACTATGCAACAACTGAAAAACAATTTCTTGCAATAGTGTATGCTTTGGATAAATTTCGTTCTTATCTTATAGGTTCGAAAGTTATCAACTATACTGACCATGCAGCTTTAAAGTACTTACATGGAAGAAAGAAGCAAAACCAAGGCTTATTAGGTGGATTTTGCTCCTTCAGGAGTTTGATCTAAAAATATGTGATAAGAAAGGTGTAGAAACTATGGTTGTAGACCACCTATCTAGGATTCGGTATGATAATGGGGAGATCTCAACGCCCATTGATGACTTTTTTCCTGATGATCACCTCCTAGCTGTGGTTTCTAATACTCCATGGTTCGCTGATTATGCTAATTACGTAGTTGGAGGAGTTTTACCTCCCGATCTTACTTATCAGCAACAGAAAAAGTTCTTACATGATGTTAGGCGTTATTTTTGGGATGACCCTAACTTGTTTCGTGAGTGTGCAGATGGCTTATATCGCAGGTGTGTACCAGATTGGGATGTCTATTGAGTTCTTCATCATTGCCACTCTTCACCCTATGGAGGACATGCCGGGCCGCTAAAACGATGTTTAAGGTATTGCAATCCGGTTTTTATTAGCCTACAATACTCAAGGAAGCTAGAGCTTTTGTCATGTGTTGTGATTCGTGCCAACAAACAGGTAATATCTCAAAAAGGCATGAAATGCCTCAAACAGGTATCTTAGAAGTTTAAATTTTCGATGTTTGGGGTATTGATTATATAGGTCCCTTCCCTTCTTTGATGGTAATCGTTTATATTAGTCGCTGTGGATTATGTTTCTAAGTGGGTGGAAGCAATTGCTTCTCCCCACAGTGATGCTAACACCGTTTTAAGAATGTTTAAGCAGGTTATTTTTCCTAGGTTCGGAGTCCCTAAAGCTATCATTAGTGATGGGGGAACACACTTTCATGAAAAAAGGTTGGATAAGCTGCTACAAAAGTATGGTGTTTACCGTAGAACGGGAATGTCGTATCATCCACAAACCAGTGGTCAAGTTGAGGTTTCAAACCGAGAAATTAAGTCTATTCTAGAGAAGACGGTTGCGAAATCGAGAAAAGATTAGAGTAGTAAGCTTCATGATGCTTTATGGGCGTATAGAACAGCATTTAAGACTCCAATTGGTACTTCCCCATATAGATTGGTTTATGGAAAAGCGTGCCATCTCCCAATAGAACTTGAATACAAAGCTTATTGGGTAATCAAAGAATTAAAATGGATGCAAAGCTTATTGGGTAATCAAAGAAAAACGGTTGCTACAGTTGAATGAATTGAATGAATTTCGGCTAGGAGCATATGATAGTGCCAAAATCTATAAAGAAAAGACAAAAAGATGGTACGACAAACGAATCATGAAAAGGGAGTTTCAAGTCGGTGATAAGGTTCTATTATTTAACTCGAGACTTCGATTATTCCCTGGAAAGCTGAAATCTAGATGGGGTGGCCCCTTTACAATGACCAATGTGAGCGAATTTGGCTATGTTGAAGTTCAAAGAGAAAAAGGCGAAGTATTCAAGGTCAACGGTCTAAGGTTGAAGCCATACTATGAAGGATATGTCATCGGTTTGGTTGAAGTCATCCAACTCGATGATCCTAAAACACCTTGATCACTAATGCAGCCATGGTCAAGCTAGTGACCTTAAAAAAGCACTTCCTGGGAGGCAACCCGAGCTTTCTATCCCTTTATTTCTCTTTTTGCGTGTTTTGTGTGTTTTTGTGTGTTTTCATTTGTTTTCGTAGTTTAGTTTAGCTTAGTTTTGTTTCTATTTTTTTAATTTTGTGAAGCTTAGCTAAGGGTCTAAGTGTTTCATGCTTAATTGGGGTAATTATGGAGAGATTAAGAGTTAAAACGTGCTTAAGGTTAATTGATAATAATAATTTATAATATAATTTATTAATTAGGGAGAAAAAGAAATAATCAGCAAAACACCTTCGCAGAGACAAGCTGCGGGCGCAACGCTCAAAACTATCTTCTTCTATGCGCCCGCATTTTAAAACAGAGAGTTTGCATTTTCTTGCAGAAGGAATTTGCGGGCGCAGCCTTCATTCGCTATTTCTTCGCTGCAGGTGCAGGTCCCTCCTATGACAACCTGTCTTCGCTTTTTCTTTTTTTATTTTTCGTGTGGGGCCTAACATATTCCACCCATTATTTTTTGCTGCCCCCCCCCCCCTATTTTATTATCATTATATTATTATTATTATTATTATTATTATTATTATTATTATTATTATTATTATTATTATTATTATTATTATTATTATTATTATATCTTTTACTTTTATTATTTTATCTTTTAATCTCTTTTATTTAAAATCTCTCTCTTCTTCTTCCTCCTTCACACCATTAAAACCCCAAAAAACCTTCAACTTCGAACCCCCATAACTCACTCCATACTACGCCAAATCACTTCAAATTTTGACATAACCTTCCTCTCACTATTCCAAACAATCTCTTGGAGTTAACATTTGAAAAAAAAAATCAACAATTCACCATACCTAGAGTTCGAATTTTTTGAACTATTTTGGGCTTGATTCTGGGGTTGCTACTTCAATTTTCTTGCAATTTCTTGCTCTATTATCATCTAATAAGGTATAACTTTCTTTTTATTCATATTTTATGATGTTTTAATGAATTTCTAATATTTGGGTATTTTTATAACGAATTTAATTTTTAATTCTAAACTTGATTGTTGTTGTTCATGAGTGCTTAATGGTTATTTTTATGCTTCATTAGCGTGTTTAGAGTTGTTAATTATGAGTAATTCGAAGTTTTGTGCTAAATTGTTGAGTAAGAGTTTTCATGGAATTTTTGATGATTGCTCATGAATTTGTTGAGAATTAGGAGTGTTAACTAGTTAAATTCATGCTTAAAGTCTTTAGAATGCTTAAAATTATGCTTTGTATTGCTTTTATGCTTACTTTGGATTCTAGCTTTACTCATGAATTTTCATTAGCAACTCTAATATTGAATTTCAATGCTAAATAATTAGTTAATAGTTGCTACTAATCTTAGCTAGTTAATTTCTATTTGCTCTCAAAGTTTCATTGGAGTTGTTGGGTGATTATAGTTGTTAAATGGTTGGATTCATATTAGGATGGAAGTTGCTTTTAGGTGTTAAATTCGTTTTTCCCTTTGAATATGAGCTTGAGAATGTTGGTTTTGGATGCATAGAACATAAGTAATGCTTTGGATGAATGTTGCTGGTTTCACTCATGGATTTGGTTGTTGAGAATTTTGTAGTTCTCATTAGTCTAGTTGCATTTACAAATGGATCATGCCGAAATTTCCACACAACCTTGTTTGTAACTTTGATTTTATGATGACTACAATGCCTTGATTGTTTCATTGGTCATGCTATTACACTTCTTGCATTACATGATTCCTTATGCCTTGATATTGCCATGACTTTGGGTTTGAAACTTGCTTCAATAGAATTCTAATCCTTGTTTTTCATGCATATGTTTTGTAGGATAATGAAGAAATCCATTGGCAAATTGCTTGGCGGAGACCCCAAGAAATCTCAGAAAACCGGGGCATCTTATTCAGCTGCCAAGGGGAAGCAATCATCATCCTCATGAACACCACCTCAAAATCGACAGGAAAGACAGACGTTATGAGAAGCTCTCAAGAGAACAATTAGATCCACACGGTTCTTCCACAAGCAAACATGTGACAAGCTCGGTATTACAAATCATGTGATGAGAATGGCTTACCGTATCAGATGGGGAAACTGGATCAATGCCACTATGCCCGGTCCTGGTGGTCGAACCTAGCAGGTCCCACATACATATAGAGAGCTCACCCTGGAGTTCCTATCCAGCTGCCATTTCCATGTCACACAGGAATCTCCCACAGCTGAAAGAAAGACACACATCAGTTTCACCATCTTTGGACACCACTATGAGATGGATGTAGATAAATTAAATGAGAGGTTCCTATGGAATTCCGAGAACGCGGTATGGTATACAGCAGAGCATGAGTGGGGACCGTATTTTGAGGGAACTTGGTAGGAGCGAATTACAGATTGCAGTTCCAGTTTTACTTCTACCACTGCCAAAGCATTTGAGGTCCAGCATCCTGCCCCTCGGTACTTCCTGAGATATGTTGTTTACTGCACATTTTTGAGAGGAGAATTAGGTCAAGTTTACCCTAATGAAATTAGACTATTTTGGATGGTCACAGAAGGATATGTTGGACCTCAAATGTCGGGTTCTTTCTAGCTCGCCGGTTTGTTGAGATTGTAGAGGGGATTACTAACACCGACACTATTTACATAGGTGGCATGATTACATGGCTGGCCCACACTCTACGCCACACTGAGGAGATCCACCAGTTGAACCCGATCAAGGAGAACCCCTACATCGGCATTACTACCCTTAGAGCTGCAAACTTCCTGAGACATTATCAAAGAGGGAATTGAGAGAGACTTGTTTGATGCGTTCGGGAAATTTCATGGTGTTATCTGCCTAATGCCTATGTTAGTCTTACATATCAGGAGCACCCAGACGGAAAAAACCCTTGGAGGATTCCACCTGACAACATCCCACAACAGGAGAGGGCGGACTCCGAAAAGACAGCAGTTCAGATGGTCAACCTGATTCAGCAAACAGGCGGCCAACCCTAGCGTCCTCCAGCTCCACCACGACCTCAGGCACCGAGACATAGCTATGCTGGTCGTTCCTCCTCAACCTTTGATATGACTCCCTTGATGAACAAGCTCGATGATATGCATCTCTATAACCAGTAGAGGTTTGACAGGGTAGATCATTCACTTAGAGGACTCCGTTCCAATGTTGACTTGCTGCAAAGAGTCCAGTGGAGAGAGCACATGAGCAATGTTGAGGCTGGGACAGTTCAAGGATTCCCGAACCATCCTAACTGGCCACCAACATATGACCATAGCACTGAGCCTACCTCCTATCCTTATCAGTCGTTTTATAACCAGTACAATCCTAGGTACTAGGGACACGGTCAGTAGAGCTCGGCTTCACCTCCTTCCTATATTTTGCATGGTTATTTGTCCCGGGAAGGGATAAAATTTCGTTTGGGGGGAGGATTTATGTATATTTGTATATTTTTGCTTAGTTTTGCTTAGTTTTTTTTATTTTGTTTTATTATTGTTCTTGTTTTTACCTTTTTCTTTGGATATTGGTTTGTTTCTTTCCTTTTTCGGGATTTATTTCAAGCAGGATGTATTATTGATTCAATACTTAGTTGGACTCCTATTAGGAATTGATAATGATTTGGTTAGATCATTCCAACTTCTCCTTCTCTTTTGTTATGTTTTGTGATATTAGTTAGCTTTAATTGCTTTCCTAGTTTAGTTTTATTGCTTTCTTAGGACTGTTGCATGGTTTGTACCATTCGTTAGGAATGGGAGTTTACATGTGACCAAAAAGATTGTACTATTTTCTTAGGTTTAATTTTAGAGAGAATTGTTTTAATGGATTATTCGTGTCCCGGTTGAGTTTTATTGTTGGAATTGACTACTTCTGTACCCCTTATGCTTAATTATTTATGAAAATTTTAGGACTCTTGACTGCGGATGGATCCACATGTGTGATTTGTTGGCTATTACTTGAATTTGATTGCTTGATTTCCTTTTATTGATCAACTCTTTCAACCTTGCTTGGGTCTTGGACTTGAACTGTGTTAACGGGAGGATTTGAGCCACTTTTAAATATAATATTGTTCATATTTTTCTTTCATGTGTGCTTAGTTCCTGGTGCAATTATGATCTTGGGTTTGACATTGGATTCTAGTAACTTTAATTGTGAATTTTGTGTACGTTGCGCATGATAAAAGGCTTTCATTTCTTCTTTTAAGCCTCAGAGTTTCATTTCCTACATTCATATTTTCCCCTTGATCCTATGTTTTGAGCTTTTATCCCTTTCATTCGTATTTTTAGCCACATTACAAGCCTATTAGCCTTGGTACATAATGTATTATATGCGCAAACTTTGTTTGGGGGAGTTGAAGTGGTTGTGATGTTGTTAAAGTAACTTTTAAAGGGTGTTTTGAAGGATTGATGGTGAATAGTTGGAATTGTTATCGTTAAAAGTTTATTTGTAAAGTTTCACATTTAAGGCTCTGCATACTAATGTCTAGGCTGTTGTAGCTAATTATAAAGTCATATTTTATTCATGGCCTAATTATGTATGTGTGATGATTAAGTTTATTGTTTATTGAATTATAAGGAAGAACGAATCATTAAGAGTCGTGAAACTAAGATTTATTATGCATGAAAAGTAAAGAAAAATGATAAAAGCATAATAAAGCTGAAAAAAAGATGAAATAAAAAGAAAGAAGTTTTGAGTTTGTGAAGTATGGTGTTGATGTGAAAAAATAAAGAAAGTATGGTTTAATTTGGTTGAATTGGATGTTGGAGAATGTTGATAATTTTTGAAGTTGTTGATGATTTTCCTTGATTTTATATGAGTATACCCCGCATTCCACCATATTATCCCCAATTTTATCCTACCCATCACCCTAGCCACGTTACAAGCTTATTAAAGTCCATTTTTATCTTTATACACATGCTATGGTTATTGTGAAGTGAATCCTTTGTCAAGGTCGTAAGAGTATTAATTACATTTCGAGTCGACATTTAGGATGAGTGGATACCCTTAAACACTTGCATGAGGTGCGAGATGTGGGTTTCAGGTTTTTAAAATTGCATTTTAAACACATTTGCATTGCATTCCAGATTTGGTTGGAGGTGAGGGTTAGAGCTTCATTAACATAAGCTCATCATTAATTGTGTGGAGTGACAACCCGTGAGCTACTCTAGTCATCGATTCATTAAACTTGCTTGGTTGGTTTTGTTTGACCCGTATTTAGGAAGGATGGTAATTGCATGCTTAATTTGCCGGCTTTGGTCCATGTGTCTTAGGATGTTCTCTTGAGTTATAATGCTTATTGTGTTTAATGGGGTGTAGTCAATTTCGTTTTGCTGTGCTCTAGACGAGCAAAGGTTCAGTTTGGGGGAATTTGATATATGTGTTTTATGTTGTGTTTTTCCCTCATTTTTGGTTGATTCTTGTGCTAAATAGTTAAGTTTGTGGCTTTGTTTTGATTAAATATCGTCTTTCGATGTTAAGTTATGTTTTGGAGCGGTTTTAGCATCTTTTGTTGACTTTTAGAGCTTTTTACGTTTATTTTATGCTTCCTCAGTTATTAAACGTGGTTTTCGGTTTGTTTTATATGTTACAAGAGCGTAATAGGGAGTTATGAAGTCATTAGAAGCTTAAACGAGTCAGAAAGCACTTGCCTCGAGATGCATGCCAAGTCACGAGAAGCCATGAACGAGATTCGAAGAATCGAGCGAAGAACTCAAGAAAATCGTCAAAATATTATTTGTTATAATAGATGCGGGCGCAGCCTTTAAAGCACCATTTGATCTATGCACCCGCAACATAGATTAGAAGTTTCAGAACTCCCAAACTAGACCACATGCGAGCGTAGGGAACAAGTAGCTTTTGATCTATGCGGGCGCCAGTAAAGCGTTTAAGGTCCCGTTTGACTTTTCCGCGCGGTTTTACTTCGTGGGTTTTATTTTAATTAAAACCTAATCCTATAAATACTCTATGTAAAGGGGGCACGACCCTAACTAGTTTTTTTGGCATATTTTTAGATTTAGGAATCCTAAAAACTGTTTTCTCTCTAGATTTTTAGAAGCACTTAGTTTGTTCTTGAAGATACAATTTCTATTAATGCAATCCAATCATTCTTTTGGTAATTTCTTTCCTTATGTTTTTCAATTCTCTTTAGTTCATGAATCTCTTTATTTTGTTAGTTTTTAGTTTAGTTTAATTAGTTTTGTTATTTTAGTTCTTAATTTAGTTTTAATTCTAGTTTTTATTAATTTATGAATATGATTATGCTATTTAAATTTGTTCTTGTTTTAGTTCATTTAATCATGTGTGATTAGTCTTTTCTCTAGGGTTAGGGGATTTATGATCATGTTATCAGTTTATTTTATGTTCATTAATTAATTCTTGACTTTTAATTAAAATCCTATCATTGATTTCTATTGGTTGCAATTAGATTACGGCCAGATTTAATTGTAAGTTAGGTTATTGTCGAAATTGAGGCCGAGAGGTAAGATTACCACAATTAGACCACTGAATAATAGGCAAAAACGAATTTATGCGAGCGAGAGCTGGTAAAGGAGTTTTGAGGGAGTCTAAGTTCGAGAGAATTAGTGAGCCCTAGTTCAATGAATGCCAATGAATTGATTCCTGAGTGTTTAATGAGTTTGTTGATTGATCATAGTGAACCAATTGCCCTAGGTTTCCATTATAAGAGTTTAATTCGTAATTTCCTGTCATTTTCCTTAGTTTTAGTGTTTGTCTTCTTAGTTTGAGTAGTCTTTCACCGAACTTTCCACCAAGGCCCCTCATACATTTTAGACTTTTTAGAACTAATAGGATTTAATAGCTTCCCTGAGGATTCGATCCCTACATCCCTAGCTATATTAGTTAGAGTTGTTCGGTTATTTTTGAGGGGTGCGCGATAGCCTTGTTCACCGTTCACGGTGGCGATAAAAGTTTGGTTTTCCTTGTTATTTAGGATTTTTAATAACAATATTTATTTAATGTTTATATTATGTTTTCCGGGAAAATATAGAGTAGAAAATTAGGAAATTCCAGGGTGTTACAAAGTGGTTACCAGAGCTTAGTTTTGAAATAAAATAATTTTTATTTTTTGGGTACCTTAAGTTTTATTTTGGGAATGATGAATTCTTATTTTGGAAAGTTTTTGGAAATGGAATTTTTTTAAAAATAGTAATTTCCGACAATAGAAAGTTTTGAAAAATAGATGATTTTTTTTAATAATTTATGTGTGCGGGTATGCAAGGAATTCAGGTATGTATTATGTGTTATTGCTTTAATATCATGTGGTGATATTGGGTAGGAAGTTTGGGCATTTGTAGGATATACTTTATTTCTATTCTTTCATACATTTAAGTTTATGTTTTGAGGTGTTGCTTATATGAGTAGTTATGTGTAAAAGAAATTGTATGTTAACCACCAGACCTTTTGTTGTAGAACTGTTATTTTGGTTTTGTTGTGGGAAGGATGGTCCATTAGTCTTAAGTAATGGGCAGGATGTCTTATAGCATGCATAATAAGGACACACAGATGGGGACATTGGAAAAGAAGGATTATGATAGTCCACCTCATTACGTTTGGAAGATACGGTTTTATTGTTGGTATATGAGTACGGTGTTGAAATTGTCGCAGTGGGACTAACCTGACCATGTGACGGCCCTAATTGTTAATTGTTTGCCTGACTGTTCGCCCTACTTGGATATCAAGGCGAAGTTTAGTGATTTTCACTTTGCTGGAGGACTTCCAAATTATACTAAATATAACGATGGAATTGGTCAGTGGGGCTTTGATTGGAGGTACCTAGAGGGTCACATTGCCAGGAAGGAGAAGGAGTATCAGGAATTGAATGCAAGTGAGGAGACCCCACCTACACCAAGCCTAGGTAGTTAGGAAGATGAAGACATGGTGGTGAAAGAAACTATTTCTGGTTCAAGGAGTGATGATTCAAAAGATAGCTCGTCTTATGAGATTGAGAATCCGAATTCGGTGATTCCTGTGTATGTAGGTATGATATCCGATTATGGGAATGAAGATTAGATTGATCTTGAGGAGGATGTAGATGAAGACATGAAAGAGGATATGGAAGATGATATAAAAGATGATCTTGAGTTTACACCCAAGAAATATGAAATGTCGAGGGACATAAAAGACAATGTTAATGTTTTGGGGTTTTGTTTAGACATGAGTTAGTTAATACTGTTTGGTGTTGTTAATGTTTAGAATGTTGAACAATTTCGATTACTGTTTATGTTATTTTGAATAAGTGACAGTTAGCCATAAAGAAATATTAAGAGGAATTAAATAATAAATTTCTTTTGGGAATGAATTTATAAATGAGTCAATTCTTTTAGGAAATGAAGCCTCAAGTAGAGTAGAACCAAGGATATTTTTTTTTTTTATTTCTTATGTGTTTTTTTCTTATTTTAATGGTTGTGTAAACAATCAAAACTAAGTGAACCATTCTCTCTAAAAGAATGAAAACTTCTTTTGTGAGACGTAATGAGAAAATGTTTTATGTTATAAGTTAATGTTGTTCTAACCTAGAGTTAGACATAATTATTTAATATAAAGGTCTTTTCCCTCTACAGGAGAAATAGAATGGCTGAACGTAACAACAATCAGCTGAATGAAGTAGTAAGGCAACTAGCTACTGTTGCTAAACAGTTAGCTGCTAGGGAAAATGCACTAGTGGAAAAATTGCAATAGATAACCCCCCATAGGTAACGGGCATAGGAATGGCACAACACCTTTGTTTTTTATCTAACGGGCATATAAAAAACCATTACCTTTATGCTCATTTTTAACACTTTATGTTACGGGCTATAAAGTGCTCATTACCTAAAATGTTTTAAATTTCGGGCATTCAATAGCCCGTAACCTAAAGAACACATAATTCTGGCGGCAGATTTTTGTAGGTAACAATTTTCATATGCCTCTTACATGTGCTAAGCTAAAGGTTACGCGCTAATTGTAACCGTTACCTATTCCAATTTTCCTCATTCTGAAACCTATACTTCTTTCTCCTACTCTCTGACGCATATCTCTCATGTATAATCTATTGCATTGTATGTGTTCTTCTTTGCACTATAAGTTTATCCATTCCATTTTTTTTAGTTCATGTTGAGCGACAAAGCAAGTTTGATAACAAAAGCGAAAAAGTTATTTCCAACAAATTCGTGCTAGGTTTTGTGTTGTGTATGATTTTGAAATTGCTTTTTGGTCTTTTTGGTAAAAATTTAAAATTTTATAATTACCAAAGGGAATTACAACCTAAAATCTTTGAGGTTATAAAACCCCTCAAACATAAACACCAACCTAAGACAAGCAAAACAAACTAGAACACTACATAGCTTGCTGAATTCTAGACAAGAACATTTTATTCGCACTTTAGCATTTTTGTTGATCCACATTTTGCAGCCATAAATCAACCTCCCTTTTCAGTTTTCACCCTAATACAAACCTACATCACTGTATAAGTAATATGATAAATCGAGCTGGCTAGCACACAATACACCATTCTTCTCTAAATCTGTCCTGCAGCTTGTCTGTTCTATCTTTTCCACACCCTAGTGACTGTATCTACCCAACAGCAATTAACACCTAACCAATCACATATATTTTGCAGATACTCAACACTAAAAGTGACAGCAAAAATAAGTGCTCCACTTCCTCAGTTGCAGTCTTGCATAAACAACATTGATCATCTGTCCCAATTGCATTGGTTTTTCAATCTCCCCACTTTGCTAGTCAAGCTATAAAAGCTTTATTAGGTATATTATACCTACTCCATACCCAAACAGGCCAATCCTCTCTACTATACTGTCCTAGTAACCATTTACAAGCATCATTTATAGTGTGCTTGTTACCTCCTAACATTAGATTGTGACATTGTTTTACTTTTTTTATTTTATCATTTATTACATTAGATTTTATCTTTGCTTATTCTCATAAAACCCCTCCTTGCTTATTCTCAGAACGTCTCGGCTCCTAATCCCCCATTCCCCCTGATGTGAGAGTGGGCTTCGATTTTGGTTTTGGTGTTTTATTGTTTTTCCTAATTAGTCGTTTTTATTGGTGTTTTATTTTGGATAGCCTTTGTTTTAGCTTGTTTGTTAGGGTTTGTTTAGGATTTATTTTGTCTACTTTAAATAGGCAATTAAGAAGATAATAAAAGATCAGATTGGTTTTGTTAAACAGAGAACTTGCGTTCTTCTTTCTATCCTCCTTGTTATCACGTTATTCACCCTCCATTGATTTCCACCTTCGTTCTTTCCATTCCATCTTCCATAAATTCACATAAACTCTAAACCCGTCACACAATTCGTGATCACCCCTTGTGATCCACATCAAAGTGGTATCAGAGCCATGACTATAGATGACGAGATTAAGGATTTCTTCGCTGTCGAGTTTGCCAAAATCAATGCTAGACTTGACGCTAATGATCAACAAAAATCAGTAGTAGACGAGGCAAGTTTGAAGCTCAAAATTCAGTGAACTTTCTGGAAAATCCAGACCCAAGCACACCCATCAGAATTTCTGGAGTACCGCGCAAGGAAGAGGAAATTAAACTACAAGATTTGCCTGAGTTTGATGGAGAACTAGATGCGGAACTTTACCTAGACTGGGAAAGAAGGCTGGACAGAATTTTTGACCACAAGAAGCTTGACGACAATAAGAGATATGAGTATGCAATCCTCAAACTCACCAAATACGCCTCTCACTATTTTGATTCAATGCAAAATAAGCGTGAAAGAGAAAATAAATCCCAAGTTCGCACTTGGACTGATCTTAAAGCCAAGTTACAGAAATGATTTGTTCCCCGTAGCTATAAGTAGGATTTGTTTCATAGGTTAAACAATTTGAAGCAAGATAACTTGACGGTTGCACAATACATTAAGGAGTTCAAAAGATTGAGTCTTGCCTGTGATTCAAAGGATGAAGAAGAGCAGCGAATCGCTAAGTTCGTGGCTGGCTGAATGGGTTGATTCGTAACACAGTAGAGCTGCAGCAGATTTATACGCTCGACGAAGCATGTAACATTGCATGTAAAGTTGAAAAACAACAACTAGGGGACGTAAAGCCGAAGCCCTTCCGTGGCTATTTCAAGCAGCAAACTGAATCCTACAAGGCTTATGAAGATCATGTAACTCCCCTTAAAGATGAACAGGCTACTGTTTTGTTGCCTTCTACCCCATTGGTTCAAAAAAATTTAATTTGCCTCCTTTTATCCCCTACGTAAGCTGCATTAAAGGAGAAAACATGTTTTAAGTGTCTTGGTACTGGACATATTGCTAGACAATGCCCTAATAGGAGTATGGTGACTTTTGAGGATCACATGGCTCTCTTTGCTCACCATCACAATGATCCACGGGTTGGTCGCGGGGAGTCCAACTTGGCTGAGTTTGAAGGCAGAGGCGAACTACATTACGATGCAGTTATTCCACTTTCCCCTGATCACGACACCTTATTGATTAGGCGAGTATTACATGTTAACCCTCCTAGGGAAGAGCTTAAAAATCAAAGACAAAATTTATTCCATTCTAGGTGTGTTGTGAAAGATCGTAGTTGCTCATTGCTTCACAAAAGATGGTGAAAGCTTTAAAAATGGAGACACAATCTCATCCTAGCCCTTACAAACTCTCCTGGCTCTCGAACAAGGGTACATTATGGGTTAACAAACAGGTTTTGGTGCCATTTTCTATGGGTGAATATCATGATCAAGTTCTTTGCGAAGTCTTTCCAATAACGGCTTGTGCTTTTTTGTTTGGACGCCCTTGGCAATATGACAAGGACGCCATTCACCATGGCAAGGAGAGCGTGTATACAATAGCTCACAATGGTAAACTTTTGGCTTTACAACCATTACCCCCTAGTGAGTTGAAGTGTAAGGACACGATCAAGCAAGGTGAAGACAATAACATTCCACAACATAACTTTGTGGCTTTCTATGATGCAAAGGAGATGAGTAAGAAAGGGAACAATGCAAGGAACAAGCTCACAACTTGGCAGCTCTCAAGCCTCCACCTTTTGATGTTGGTGACTATGTTTGGCTCTCGTTGGACTCTCAGAGGTTACATAACAAGTTGCATGGGAAGGAGGAAGATATGGAGGAAGGCCCATTGAAGGTCGTGCATAGGGAGAATTACGAGACATTCCACATCCTGTTAGGAAGTGGCATTTGTGCAACTTTCAAACAAGAAGACTTAGTGCCATGCTTTGACAACACTTGAGGACAAGTAGTCTTTCTAGAGGGGGAGAATGATGTGAAAGTGGGCTTCGATTTTGGTTTTGGTGTTTTATTGTTTTTCCTAATTAGTCGTTTTTATTGGTGTTTTATTTTGGATAGCCTTTGTTTTAGCTTGTTTGTTAGGGTTTGTTTAGGATTTATTTTGTCTACTTTAAATAGGCAATTAAGAAGATAATAAAAGATCAGATTGGTTTTGTTAAACTGAGAACTTGCGTTCTTCTTTCTATCCTCCTTGTTATCACGTTATTCACCCTCCAAATTTCAAGAAAAAAAATATTAAGCTTATCAAAAGAAATCGGATCCAAGAGCTAAAAAGCGATTAGAGATAGAGGAGAGTGACTGGATACTATGATATGATATTTGGGGTTGGTAGAGTAATATGATAAGTTTCATATTTTTTAATAAAATCGAGAGTAGCTAAGATTCCAAAATTTGCAATCAAAATTATCTAGGATATTAGTTCAGGTATGTAAGAGTTTTAAGTGATGTATGTAATCAATGCATACCTTGGTCTAACTAGGACAAAATTAGGATGTGGTGCTTGTATTGTGATGGTCTTTTATTTTGATTAACAGCACAAGAAATGTGTGAGTCCTTCTTTACCTTGAATACCATTTGTTTTGCATCTTTTTGACTTCGTATATGCTCATTTGCAGTAATATCAAGGTATAAAAGGACTGGTATATTCTAAAATACACAATTTGATCACAAATTAGCATACATTAGAAACACACTTGGCATGACTTCTGGTACTAATCTCATGGAATTTGACATTATTGAATCTGATGAAGCTACGATCTAGGAGATATTTCTTCACGGCTTAGCTATTAGAAAGAAAGATGTTGTAGGACACTTGAGAAAATGGTAATCCGTAATCTGACTTAACCCATGCTCTTTTTTGTTCTAAATGTTGACTTCGTTGCTTTATTTAGAGATGCATTTTGATTTTTGACTAGAGCACAAACTGAATAAAATTTTCCATAATTCGTTGTATTTAATGTATTTGAGAAGCTATTTCTGACAATGTGGTTGGTTTATTCGCAGGCAAGACTCTATACCAGGTAGTCTAATCGAAAAAAGTTGTTGACTATCTTCCTAGAGATATGGAGAAATTATATTCTACATATGAGGTACAATTAAATTCTTTCGAGAAAGTTTTTGACTATCGAGATGTGGAGAAATTATATTCAGCATATGAGGTACAATTAAATTCCTTCTGCTAGCTCACATTGAGTAGTGAACTCTTATTTACTAAGATCTTATTTTATGATTATATATGTTTTAATCAACAAAAAATAATGACAAATTAATTGTTGTGTTTTAGAGGGAAACTTGTTCTTGGATACATTCTGACATAACGGATGACAATGTTTATTTAGATACTCCAAGTGACATCAATTTATCTAACTATAATGCATTTAAAAATGGTGGAATCGTGAAAATGGATTAGCACGACTGTGTAGACCTTCCCACCTTTTTTAATTCAGCAATTTATATTAAGGGCACAATAATATTTGTTGATAGTATGTTAATAGTATTATTCTTGTGAAGTTCTATGTTGCAACTTCATCTATGTATGTACAGTACTTGTTATTAATAACATAACAAATTTTTTGATGCTCTTAGTTTTGTGGGTTTTCGGTTAGTGTTTGATATATTTTGTGGGATTTTGGTGCATTTTTGTTTCTTTTTTCGGTAGTGGTGATGTTACATTGAAGGAGATAGTGGTGGGGATATAAGGGTGGTGACAAGTGGGGACTTTACTTATCATTCATTCAGTGGTAAGTAAAGTCAATAATTAATTTAAATGTCCCTTACTATTAAGCTATTCTAATTTGTTTTAAATACAAACTTTTAGGTCCTATGTAGTGGCCATTGGGGGCATTGGGTGCTTGTTGTATTAGTCATGACATTGGGATCGGGATATGTCTTTGACCCTCTTCCGCTCGAAGGTCCTGACCCACGTCGTTGGTTGTGTTGTATGAATGTGTTTTGATAGTAAGTGAAAATGTGTCTTATTTACATTATTTGTATGATATATATGTTATGGCAAACTAGTGTATTTCCTAATCTTTATTATGTAAATGGTTTTAGTGTATGCATGTTTTACAAATCAATTGTGAAAGAGCCTGCATTACAAAAGATGCCGACAAAGCTACAATACAAATGGATGGAGGTTTGTGCACGAATTAGAGTTTTGACTTCTATATAAGCAACAATTTCTTCGATATATTGTAACCATCTTGATTATTCAATATGTAGTGTCTCCAACAAAAAGGTGGTCTTGATTGTGGATGCTACGTCATGAAATTTATGTATGAGGTAGTTGTTAGACATGGTGGATGTAAAGGTGACCTACAAGAGGTTAGCAAATGCTCTATATTTCTATTGTGTTTTCTTTTTATTTACTTTTGTGTTGCTATTGTATTTGGAAAAAAAACGTTCTTCCATGTTGCTTGAGTTTTATTTTAAAGTATATACGGAGTACTTTTTCGCATTTTACAAACACCTTATTCATTTTTTTTAAAACTTTTTCATGAAGGATTATGTGCCTAGAAGTGAAGCCTATAATGAAGAAGAAATGAAAGAACTACAAGAACGATGGGCAAAGTTCTTTCGAACTAACTATTTGGTGAAATAAATTTGAATGAATAATTAAGTTAGCTTTCATTTACTTCTGTACGTTAAGCTTATGAATTTTAAGTAATGAAAAATTAACTGCGTTACTTAGTAACCTATTTTTTGTACGAAATTATATTGAGTTTTAATTTCAATATTAATGATATTTAGATATGTGCTTGTTGATTTAAAAGCAAGCGTAACTAATTTGGTTAATGTTTGTGGTATATATGGTTGAATGTAGTAGTGAATGCATTGGGTCGAACTTTGCAGGTTATATATGGATTATGGAGGTTGAATTACAATAATAGAATTGAATTGTTGTGGTAGAGCAAAACTATAACAAATATTAAATAAAAAAAAATTTATATTTTAAGTAACAGACCATACTACAGGGCATTACTTAAAAATGGTGTGTAGAATAGGTCAAACAAACTATAGGTTACAGGCATTTAATATTGGGTTACCTAAAAGTATTATAGGTAACGGGCATAAATCAACATTCATTACCTTTACCCACCTTTAGGTAACGGGCAGAAGTACATGCCCGTAACCTAAAGTTAAAGTTTAGGTAACGCTAGCCGCCCGTTACCTAAAAGGATATGCAACGCACTTTAGCTAACAACGATGACCGTAACCTAAACCCCCTTTTGGCCCGTTACCTACGACTTTTTTTCCACTATTGATGGAAATGGTAATGACCCTGCTGGGGAACTTTTTAAGAAGATTTCTCAAAGTAAGCCACCCACTTACCAAGGAGAGAACAATCCAACTATTCTAGAGGGATGGTTGAGAGAGTTTAAAAAGCTGTTTAGGGCAGTTGAGCGTCCATAAGAGCTTAAGGTGAACCATGCTGTTTACTATAAGAGAGGAGGAGCTGATCTTTGGTGGTCACAAAATGAGGTTGTGATTAGGGCTTCACTAGGATTCAATTGGGATGTGTTTCAGGAGCAAATCTGTAATAAGTTTTATCCTATGTTCCTTCAGAAACAGAAAGCTGAAGAGTTTCTGGAGCTTATGATGGAAAGCATGTCTGTCACTGAGTACTATTCTAAGTTAATATAATTGTGTAGGTTTACTAAGGTGGTCGTGGCAACTGAGTAGTTGAAGGCTAGCCGTTTTGAAAGAGGGTTACCCTTAGACCTTCAGTCGTAGTTAGCTGGACAGGTCTTTTAATCTTTGGATGAGCTATATGGTACAGCTGCACACCTGTATGCCATAGACCAGAAGAAGAAGGGGGTACTGAAGGAAGGAGAGACGAGGGAGAAAAGAAAGGGTGGTGGAGGAAACTTCAACCACCAAGGAAATCATGGTGGATTTAAGAAACCTCGTTTCAACAATAACTTCCAGGGTAACAGGGGAAACTTTGGGAAGCTTGCTAATGGAAATGGAAATAGAGCTCGTATGGCTAGTCAAGGAGGGCGTGTATATTTTTGCAAGAAGTGTCCTAATTTAGATCATCCAAGGAAGGATTGTGCTGGGAACCTAGTAACTTGTCAGTTGTGCAATAAACTTGGACACCGTGTGTCTCTAAGAACAAGGGAAAGGAAGGGTAAGGTTCTCAATTCAAAGGGAACTCAACTAGGGGTCAACAGAAGGGTTTCCAAGGATATATTGGAGGAAAGGTAAGGCATCAAGCCGGAAGTAGAAGTGGAAGTGGGAATTAAGGAGGTCAAACCAAGGCCTCAAATGCTAGAAAGCTGAATGCGATGGCTCGAAGTGAAGCTGATGCTAGTAAAGATGTAATTACTGGTACTTTTTCTATTCACTCTTTTCCTGTTAAAGTTTTGTTTGATTCCGGTGCAACATATTCTTTTGTTTCCACTAAGATTTTAGAAAAGTTAAAGCATGTGTTGGGAAAAGTAGATACAATCGATATGTCAATAGTGTTGCCATTTGGACAAGAGGTACAGTGTTCAAAGAGATTCCTAGATGTTCCCATTGAAATTGATAGAGTGGAGCGGAAGGCTAACCTAATCGAATTTGATTTGGGTGACTTAGAAGTGATTCTAGGGATGGATTGGTTGAGTGAGCATAAGGCTGAGATTTTATGTGAGCATAAGATCTTGTTAATCAATAAGGGTAAGAAGGTGAGCTATTGGAAGGCAGGAAGGCCAAAACACAGCAAAATAGTGTCGGTAATGAGGTTTGCTAGGTTTGTGAGGAGAAGTTTTCCAATTTACCTTTGTAGTGTGAAGGATGTGGATCATATTGGGACTGCTAAGCCCAAGGATATTATTGAGGTAGTGAGAGACTTTTTGGACGTGTTTCCTAAAAAAATTTGAGGGATGCCTCCGAAGCGAGAGATCAACTTTACCATAGACTTAGTTCCAGGAACAACACCTAATTCCAAAGCTCCCTATAGGATGGCACCTGCAGAAATGAGTGAGTTGAAAGAGTAGCTACAGGAATTGTTGGAGAAGAGTTACATTAGGCCTAGTGCTTCACCATGGGGAGCACCAGTACTGTTTGTAAAGAAGAAAGATGGGAGTTTGAGGTTGTGTATTGACTATAGGGAGTTGAATAAGGTGACGATCAAGAATAAGTATTCTTTACCGAGGATTGATGACCTGTTTGATCAATTAAAAGGAGCAACTATATTTTCAAAGATTGATTTGAGGTCTGGATACCATCAATTGAGGATTGCTAATGAGGACATACCGAAAACAGCTTTTCGTACGAGATATGGGCATTATGAGTTCACTGTTATGCCTTTTGGGTTAACCAATGTGCCAGCAATTTTCATGGACTTTGAATAGGAATTTCCACCAATTCTTGGATAAGTTTGTGGTTGTTTTCATTGATGACATTTTGATGTACTTTAAGAGTAAAGCAGAGCATGTGGAGAATTTGAGGACAATTTTGATGACACTAAGAGAGAATGAATTGTATGCTAAGTTCTCGAAATGTGAGTTCTACTTAGAGATAGTAGCATTCTTGAGACATATCGTGTCAAAAGAGGGAGTCGAAGTAGATCCAGCCAAAATCGAAGCAGTAAAGGAGTGGCCTACACCGAAGAATGAAACGGATGTACGGACTCTCTTAGAGTTAGCCGGGTATTTATAGGAGGTTTGTGAAAGATTTCTTGAGGATTTCTAAACTAATGACGTCGTTAATGAAGAAAGACTGTAATTTTGAGTGGAGTGATAAGTGTGATGAGGCATTTCAGACTTTAAACGAGCGTTTGACTACAGCTCCAGTACGTGCTGACTTTGCCAAATGGACTTGATACTTATGATGTGTATAGTGATGCTTCTAAAAATGGCTTGGGATGTGTGTTAATGCAAAATAGAAAGGTGATTGCGTATGCTTCAAGACAATTGAAGCCATATGAAACAGGAGGGAGATATGAAATTGGACAAAACAAAGGAAAACTTGACTTGAGATACCAGGGTGGAAATGAGATTGCATATCAATGGACTTTGTAACTTGCTTGCCAAAGTCGAGGAATCAAAATGATACCATATGGATTGTGGTGGATAGGCTTACTAAGGCAGCGGTGTTTATACCAATGAAAGAGACTTGGAGAATGGAACAACTTGCAAAGGCTTACATAAAGCATGTTGTGAGGCTACATGGAGTTCCAAAAGATATCGTGTCAGACAGAGATTCTAGGTTTCTTTCGAAATTCTGGAAAGTGTCCAGGAGAACTTTGGTACAACATTGAAAATGAATACAGCTTTCCACCCAGCAACCGATGGACAAACAGAGAGAACCATACAAACTTTAGAGGACATGCTAAGAGCTTGTGTAATGGACTTTCAAGGGAATTGGGAGGATCACTTAGATCTCATTGAGTTTTCATACAACAATAGCTACCATGCAAGCATTGGCATGGCACCTTTTGAGGCTTTGTATGGAAGGAAGTGCAGAAGTGCCTTATGTTGGAATGACATAAGTGAGATTGTTATTCTAGGACCTCAGGTGATTGAAAAGCACAAATAAAATATTAGTAATACAAGCAAAGATTCAAGCAGCACAAGATAGACAAAAGTCTTATGCGGACCAAAAACACCAAGAAGTTGTGTTTAAAGTTGGCGATAAGGTGTTACTTAAGGTATCACTAAAGAAAGGACTAATGAGGTTTGGAAAGAAGGGAAAATTAAGACCAAAATACATAGGACCCTATGAGATCTTGCAAAGGGTTGGAAAAGTGGCCTATAAGTTAGCATTACCAATGGAGTTGAGTAAGGTTCACAATGTCTTCCATGTGTCTCAACTAAGAAAATACGTTCCAGATAAATCACATATGCTACAGCCTGCAACAATAGAGTTAGACAAAAGTTTGACCTATGAAGAGAAGCCAATAAAGATCCTTGATAGTAAAGTCAGGGATACTCGTAGAAAAAGTGTCAAAATAGTGAAGGTGTTGTGGTCTAACCAAGAAACTGAAGATGCTACTTGGGAGGCTAAAGATATGATGAGAGAAAAGTATCCAGAGTTATTTCAGGTTAGTAGGTAGAGTTACGGGGACGTAACTCGATTCTTAATGGGGGTGGAGTGCGATCTAATTTCGCGCGTTGTGCCCTTAATTTTGCAAGTTTTACGAGTTTTTACGACTTTTAATTAAAGTTTTGTGTCGTCGACTAAAAAGTTGTCAAGCACAAGTCTACAACAACATAGTATGATAATGAAAAAAAAGCTTGAAGTAAATGTAGTCTCTATTCAAAATTCCATACATTAATCGACATAAAGTTTCGGGACGAAACATCTTTTAAGGGAGATAGACTGTAATACCCCATATTTTCACGTATTTTAAAGAATTATTTTCGTATTTTATATGTAGTTTTTAATATTTTTATTGAGAAATTATATTCAATAAGAATATTAAACAAAAGAATTTAAATAAATTTTAATCAAAATAATTACTTTGTGTTTATAACTAAAATTTTATGTCTTATTAAATATTTTGAAAAGTTTCTAAAAATTAAATTTTAGAGTTTCCTAAATTATTTTGGGCAAGGGCATAAGAGTAATTTCAAATAATTAGGATAATTGTGGGATTTCACCAAATCCTACTTTGGGGGCTATAAATACCACTTGAAACCCAATTTTCAGATTTTATCTGGCAACTTAGTGATTTAGGATTCAAAGATTTAGAGAGAGAAAAAGAGAAAAATGAAAAAAGGCCAGGGAAGAAAGTTCTGAACAAGAAAAAATTTTTGTGGGGTGTTCGGTTTTGGCGAAGGGAAAAAAAAACTTCATCGTTGATCTTCTGCCGGAGCCGCTTTCGCCGAAGCCTTGCCACTCACCGGCCACCCTCCTCTTCGTCCTATTTTGGGTATTTTCTAAACTATAAGAAACAAAATTTTCTTCTTCTTTTCTTTTTGTTTCAATCTTGCAAAATTCATGTTTATATATATGATTAGTCGTCATGTTTTTATAAGTTTCAATCATGTTTGATGATGTAATGATTTATAATAAACCATGAATTTAATTGTTGTTCATGAAGGTTTAGATTAGGGTTTATAAAGTAATGAAATTCTTGATTTTTATGAGTATTAATGATTTAAACTTCAATATTATGATCATGAATTATTGCTGGGTGAACTTATAATGATTTTGGAAGTTTAGATTGATTTTTAAAGACTTTAAACTTGAATTATATTGCTGTCCATATTTTGTAATCAAGAAAATCAATAGCATATATATTATGAACATGTTTTGGCTTATGAAAAATTATTCTAAAGCATAAATTTGTTTCATAAAAGAAGTTAATGAGCAATTATTTTATACATGCTGCCACACACAGTTTAATATGTGGTCAAGGAGAAAGTAAATAGTTAGCTACTCAAAGTTAATGTGTGGTAAAGAAAGTTCTGTTCAATTAAAGGACACGCATTAGATTATTTTTAGAATCACTTTACATAAAAAAAAATTAATATGGCTTGCTTGACTTGGTGCATGCTTTTATGTGATGTTAGATGTGAGTCATAACATTGTTAAACCGGCTAATCATGTAAAGAGTAAGAGGATTTGCCCCATAACTCTTGGAACATATATTCCATGAGTATGAACAATGTGGGGAGTCGTATGGAACAGAGATCTATGACTTCTAATTGGAGTACGAGACGTTGTACTCTTTTATATTTTTAATGCGCTGGAATTCCGTCACTTTATGTGACATAGGCAATACCTTCTTGGAGTTGCTCCCAAGTTGGTGCCCAATAGGGAGATTTTTAAAGGAAAAGGAAACCCGTTCAATGAAGAATCCAAATTTTAAGTATAATAATTAATTTGTTGAGTCTATGCACATGTGAAGAGTTGTTAAAGGTAAGATGCATGGATGTGTTAATTTATGTTGGTCTTGTTGCATAGTCTTTAGTAGTTATGTACTCAGCTTTGCTGACTGTTTGTTTTGTGTGCATGACTTTGTCTTGGACTTGGACCTACAATGACCCACTTGTTGGTGAGTAGTTGTCTGGAATAAGAAAAGCTATAGATACAAGTGGGCATATAAGTCATTTCATGTTGGGCTGGAGTGAGAGTGCTTGTTGTGCAGTCTTTGCAATTTTTATTTTATTGCGTATGGAGTTATCTAACTTTTATTTGGATGTTGTTTATTTTCAAAGTTTTTAGTTTTGGGTTTTTTGGACCATTAAGATGGTTCCGAAGTGTGATAAAGTTTTAAGTTAATCTCTACTTTGGATGTTGGTTGAATTTGGTTTTGAGATTTATTTTGAGGTTATGTTTTAAATTTGTTTTGGTTTTCAAACTTCCGCTGTAGTACTTTGATAAATTCCTTAGACGTTATTACAGTGGCGGTAATGCTTTGGTTTTCCTCGTTATTTAGGAGTTTTAATAACAATATTTATTTAATGTTGACATTATTTGTTTTCCGGTAAAATCTAGAGTAGAAAGTTAGGAAATTCCAGGGTGTTACACTATCCTTCTTGTGTGTTGGTTTGGTAAAATTTTCTTCTTCTTTGGACTTAGATATTTATAGTGTTGTTACAATTAGGGTCTGATTTCCCTACTTGTCATCCACGAATTACACCTCACTCTTATCTTGTGAATATTCTTCATATATTCTTATATTAGGTTTTCTGTTCACTTTCCTTATCTTTCTCGTAAGCTAGTTGGTTACTATTATCTTGTATACATATCTTGTCAAATATCTTCAGAACCTCATAGAGTCCTTGCGTTATAATGGAAACTTCTGGAATATTCCCCATACGATATTATGATATCTTGCACCAAGATATAACTTCCCATGAAACACGTTCAGTAGTTGCTAATAATAATTGTCTTGTATTCCATGCAACTCAAATACCACATCAATAATTTTAGTATGCCATTATTAAAACTCTTAGGGTCAACACTTTATCAATTCAAGCCATCTCCTTTGCCTCATGCTCAAATCATTTTGAGTGAAAAAGTACTTTCAACTTTTGTTGTCCTTGTAGATTCTACATTTTACTCCATACAAGTAATGCCTCCATATCTTTAAAACAAACAGGATCGCTGCTAACTCGAGGTCGTGGGTGGGATAGTTTTCTTCATATGGCTTCAATTGTCTTGAAACATACGCAATCACCTTTCTATTTTGCATTAGAACACATCCCAAACAATTGTTAGAAGCATCACTATACACATCGTAAGCACCACTCCCACCTCGCAAAGTCAGCACCAGAGCCGTAGTCAAACGCTCCTTTAAGGTCTAAAATGCCGCTTCAAACTTATCACTCCAAACAAACTTACAGTCCTTCTTCATTAATGACGTCATCAACTTAGTGATCCTCGAAAAGTCCTTCATTAACCTCCTATAATTGTAATATCCTGGATTTTCCTAACTTCTTGCTTCTTATTTTTTCGAAAAACATATTATAATTATAAGGATTTTATTTATTAAAACTTCTAAATATGGAAAAACCAAAGTATTACCGCCACCATGATAACGGCTAAGGCATTTATCAAAGTACTACAACGAAAATCTTAAAATCAAAACATTTTAAAACTATCTCCAAAACCATCTCCAAAATAAAAAACAACTTTAAACTTATTATACTTCGGAACCATATTAATGGCTTTTAAAACCATAACCAAAACTTAAAGTCTTTAGAAATGAAACAACATCTAAAACAAATGTTAGTCATTCAAAAGCAATATAATAACGTAAAGCGAGCTACAAAACACAGTAAGCGCTCTCACTCCAGCCCATCATGAAATGACTTATGCCCACTTGTACATGCAACTTTTCTTTTACTAGACAACAACTCACCACAAGTGGGTCATTGTAGGGCTAAGTCCAAGACAAAGCCATGCACACGAAACAATCAGTCAGCAAAGCTTAGTACATAACTACTAAAGACTATGCAACAACTATTAAGAAATAAAACATGCACTCAACTTACCTTGGACAACCTTTTACCTATAAATGGACTCATTAATTATTATATTTAAGCTTATGGATCCTGCATCGAACGGGTTTCCTCCTTAAAAATCATCGCCGTATTGGGAACCAACTTGGGAGCAACTCCAAGAAGGTATTACTATACAATGTCACTTAAAGTGACGGATATCCAACGCGTTAAAAATATAAAAGAGTACAACGTCTTGTACCCCAATTAGAAGTCATAGATCACTGTTCCATATGACTCCCCCCATTGTCATACTCAAGGTATACACGTTCCAAGAGTTTTGATGCAAGCCCTCTTACACTTTACGTGATTAACCAGTGTGGAAATGTTATGACTCACATACAACATCACATAAAGACATGCATCAAATCAATCAAGCCATATTTATTATCTTCAATTTAAGGTGATTCAAAGTTAATCTCATGTGTGCCCTTTAATAGAATTGAACTTCCTTTACCACACATTAACTGTGAGTGGCTAATTACTTTCTCCTTGACCACACATTAAACTCTGAGTGGCAACATGTCTAAAATAATTTCTTATAACTCCTTTTAATCATGTGAATAAAAATTCACAACTACCTTTCTTGTTGTTTAAGTAACTAATCAACTTAAAAATAACTTCTTTTCTTGATTAATAACTATTTGCCAAGTTAATCTGATCATAACATTCCAATTCAAGCTTATAAAATTTTTATTACTATTTAACATGGAATGCCATCGTACTTTAAGAACATGCTACTAATAAACTTGTCATGCACATAATTTCATGATTCGAACAAGCACAACAATATTTCATATAATCAAGAATTATTCAAGCATGCATTCTAACTCCTGTGTTTGTCTTTAGTACTTACGTACCTTGTAAAGTAACGGTGCTCCGCCACAACTTCTAGAAGTGGACTAGTTCAAAGTCTCCTACATAAGGAAAAACAGAAATTGAATTAAAGCCTTGTTGGTTAAGTTCTACAACAACTATAAACTAACTTCTATATTGGAAACTTGTCCAAAACATTCCCTATAGGGTCTCTATTCAATTCCATACTACACTTTACTTTTTTATTGTATGACTACTTGGTTTTCGGGACTTATTTATGCTTTCTAAAACCTTAACATAAATTTTATGTCATTTTAGAAAAGTGGACAGCAATATAAGATTACCAAAACTCCTTGAAAAGCTTCAAAAACCACATAAATCAATCATACAATGCATTACTTAAGTTATATGATCAGTTTATGCTAATTACATACTTTAAAAGCCTAATTATTCACTTTATAAATTTTGGACAGCATGTTAAACATGCTTAAAATAACTTTTAAACTTCATAAAACATACTAAAAATTATATGTAACATCATAGAGTCCATATGTGATCATACTAGCATAATATGAACACCTAAATCTTACTTTAACTTGTTTTTATAAAAATTTCATATTTATTTAATAACTTTAAAGTCATGAAAAACTCATAAAAACATCATAATTTCATGGTAAAACTCTTCTACAATCAACTAACATGATTATGAAACCAATCTATACTTTACAACAATTTTTCATAAGCCAAAACATGTTCATAATATTTATTCAATTGAATTTCATGATTATAAATTTTGGCCAGCAATTTATTTTATTTTCAAAGCCTTTCAAAATCAATCTAAACTTCATATAATCATCATAAAATCACACAACAATAATTCATGATCATAATGTTGAAGTTTAACTCATAAAAATCATAACTTTCATGATTTACAAACCCTAATCTAAAATTTCATGAACAACAATTTAATTCATGCCTTAAAACAAATCATAACTTAATTAAAACATGATTAAAACTTATAAAAGCATGATTTAACATAAATATGAACATGAATTTGCAAGATTGAATTAAAAAGAAAGAAGGAGAATTTTTTTTAAAGTTCGAAAAAATACCGATGAGGGGAAGGTGGCAGCCGGGGGTGGTCCGGCTGGGCACGGATCCCAAGAACAAAATTTTTTTTCTGTTTTCCGAAAATGCTTTTTTTTTTCTCTCTTTTTTTCGGAAATCCTCCCCCCCCCCCCC